>SJYA01004179.1:32805-68176 GCA_006410615.1 Neotragus moschatus
GGGGCTGGTGGGCGGCAAGAGTATCTGTTATTTTATTAGCTCACAACTGGGGGGAAAGGAGTCTGTCCTCGGCTCTATGCAGACCCTGGGAAACCGCTCAGACCTCGTTTACACTCTTTGGGGCTCACCCTGCAGCTCCCCTGGGCCAGGAGTGCTGGGGCTGAGTGACGGAAAGGTTCTCTCTTCCTGGACTCAAGGGTCAGCCACCAGACTTTGCCTGGGAAGTAACTCCAGCTTCACTTGGGAGGTGAATTAGTTCCCTTGGATGCCTTATTTTTTGAGTTCCTACTATGTGCTCCCACTTGACCAGGAGCTGGGGACCCAGACTGTGGCTCAAATTTTCTCTGTGCCTCAAGGCTCCTTCTTAGCAGCCTGTCTAACGAGCTCCACCACAGGTCTGCGCCCAGCGCCCTCCTGCCTCTGAGCCTTCACTTTGCTGCCCCCCTCGTAGCTCAGATTCCTCTCTTCATAAGATACACTTATACCACTCTCCCGGGCTTCCTGCAGGACCATGCTTGAATGTCACCTCCTTAGGGAAGACTTCTTTGATTTCTCTGTTTAAATCAACCCACTGGGCTCTATGCCTTTCCCCAGCATTTTGGTCTTCATTGAGCTTATCACTCAGTTCAGTCACTCAGTCGTGTCTGACTCTTCGAGAGCCCGTGGACGGCAGCACGCCAGGCCCCCATCCATCACCAGCTCTCAGAGCTTACTCAGACTCACGCCCCTTGAGCTTATCAGCACCTGACATTATTCGTGTAGCTTGTATTTTGCCCATCTCTCCCAGGCTTGGATATATACCAGGTGTTCTTAAGTTTTTTGTTTTTTAATGTCGCATGACCCCATTAGCAATCTGATGAAGCCTACAGATCCCATCTCAGAATAAAGTGCTGTAAACGCATCCAATCCAACACAGTCTGGATTGGTTGAATCCATAGGTGGGAAAACCCGTGGATACCGAGGGTCACCTACCTAGTTTTACAAAGGAAACCAACAATATTGAAATATGGCTACAGAAATACAGAAAAGCCCACAAATTTATGACACTGGAATATATGTGCTTTTTTAACAGCACATACAATAATGGTATCTAAATGGTCTGCCAAATCCCTAATTTTATTTCTAATAATTATTCCCAGGTATCTGCAATAGCTGTAGTATGACATGAAAAAAAAAATATATATATATATATTTTGGTGGCAAACCGGTATTGCTAATACTGCTGCTTGTTGCCTACATTCATAATTGAAGGAATGCTAAAGTTTAATTACTTTAGTGAAAATAAAGATACATTTTTCCTCCAAAGGAGTTAACAGTTTCCTTGCGTTCTTAATTTTTGTTTAAGCTCTTCAGGCCTGCTAGCACCCAAAACCATGCCTGGCATATCACAGGCACTTGGTAAATATTTCTTGAATAAACAAAAGCTTATGTTACAGTCTAGTAGTTAAAGGGTTAAAGTTTTCCCCTGCTTGTTCACATCCATTTTAATAATACTCTGATGGCAATAGCTAGTGTTCAATGATCATATGGTGTGTGCCAGGCATTGTTTTATAAATATTACGTCATTTATTTCTTCCAACAACTCTGAGGAAGGTGTTATTAATACTCCTTTTCTGCAGTTATGGAAACTGAGCCAAACAGAGATTAAGCAGTCTGTTCAAGGCTGCACAACTGGTGTTTAGAACTCAGCTTTGTCTGATGTGAAGAGCTGACTCATTGGAAAGGATCTTGATGCTGGGAAAGATTGAGGGCAGGAGGAAAAAGGGATGGCAGAGGATGAGATGGTTAGATAGCATCATCGATTCAAAGGACATGAATTTGAGCAAATTCCAGGAGATGGTGAAGGACAGGGAAGCCTGGCGTGTTACATTCCATGGGGTCACAAAGAGACGGATATGACTTAGTGACTGAACAGCAAGAATTCTCTGAGTCCAGAGCTGTGTTCTCTCAAAGGAAGCTTCCTCACGTGTCTTGGCCTGGGCAACTGCCCTCAGTTCCAGAGGTCCTGCCCTGGTGTCCTCCGCTGGCTAAGGCTCAGACCAGCTCTCATTCTCCCTCATCTTCTGAGACTTTATCTGCAAGATCTCAGCTGCATCTCAGCTTAACAGAACCACCTCAAAGCTAAGCACCACCGTCATTAAGGTCTACAAGTAACATGCTGAAGAGCGTGTGGAGAAAAGGGAACCCTCCTATACTGTTGGTGTGAATGTAAATCTCTGTGGCCACTATAAAAAACAGTATGAAGTTTCTTCAGAAAACAGCTACCGTTTGATCTAGCAAGCCCACTCTCCCGAGCGTGTACCTTGACAATACAATAATTCAAAGAAATGTATGTGCCCCTGTGTTTATAGCAGCACTGTTCACAGCAGCCAAGACTCGGGAAACAACCTGAACGCCCACTGACGGATGAACAGATAGAGAAGACGGGGTGCGCATCTTCAGTGGAGCACTACTCAGCCATAAAAGAGAGCAAGATAATGCCGTTGCAGCAACATGGATGCGACTAGAGATTATCACAAAGTGAGGTCGGAAAGAGAAAGACAAATCCCATAGGATATCGCTCGTATGTGGGATCTGAAACACGACACCTATCTATGAGACAGAAACAAATTCATGGGCATAGAGAGTGGACTTGTGGTTGCCAGCGGGGAGGCAGTTGGGATTACAGATGATGTAATTAATAGATTACATTAATAGATGCAAGCTATTACATGGAGGATGGATACACAACAAGGTCTACAGCCCAGGGAACTATATTCAACATCTCGTAATAACCTGTAAAGAAAAAGTGTGTGAAAAATAATACATACATGTAGCATTCACAATGGCTTTGTTTTGGTTTATCATATATGCACATTGTAACTGATTCACTTTTCTGTACACCAGAAACACAGGATTCTAAGTCAACTATACTTCAATTAAAACAAAAAAAAAAGCTAGTGACCATTGGGTCAGTATCTCCAGGACAGGCTTTTCTTCTACTCTCCAAATCTCAGCATCCATCCACACTCTAGGCATCTCCCCCTGATGTTCTTCAAACCCCACCGTGCCAGGGTAAGGCTCACCTTCTCTGCGAGAGCTTTCCTGACGCTTCCCAGATAGCCCTGCCAGCCTGGTGTCTCCACTTCCTCTACACACAATTCACCAGCATCCCAGAGCACGGCGCCACGGGATTTGCCTATGTGCCTACCTGCCCTCCGCATTCTGGCCGCTCCTGGAGGACAGGGGCTATTTTGAGGGCGTCTCTAACTCTCTAGGACTTAGTGATGTCTGACACAGCTGGGTGCCCTGTGGATGTTTACCGCACGGATGACAGATGAGTGAATGAGTAAATGAGTAATTACACGGTCCAATTCTAGCTCCCGCTTTGGCTCTTGTGTTCGTTATTGTTGTTTGTCACTCACTTGGGTCCCACTCCTTTGCGACCCCATGGACTGTAGCCCTGCCAGGCTCCTCTGTCCATGGGATTTCCCAGTACTGGGGTGGGTTGCCATTTCCTCCTCCAGGGGATCTTCCCCACCCAGGGATGGAACCCAAGTCTCTCTCCTGCATTGGCAGGTGAGTTCATCGCCACTGAGCTGCCAGGGAAGCCCTGTGTTTATTCTAATTTACATGCAACCAAGCACCTAGTACCATCACATGACCCAAGGGAAATGGATGCTGAAGGTGTAAGGACTGAGTTCCTCTTTATTCCCAAGCTTGCAGTCAGTTTGAGCAGTAAAAATACAAAGAACTAGATCACATTAGGGTATTTTAGCTATTTGTTTCAGTTCCTCAAATCAATTCAAACCCTGTTAATATTTAATTTAATCCCTTGGCTTTTTTTCCCCCCTTGAACATTAACAGATATGTTATTAAGCTGTGGGGTCATCCATAATTGGTCATCTCTCTGTGAATTAAATTTTAAAAAGGAAAAGTAAGATCAAAGGATAATCAGATTTCCTATTTGTGCAGGACAACTGAGTTAAATTATATTTTCTTGCTAAAAATAGATTATTTTCTTAAGAATTAAACATTTATTTTTATCTCAAACAATCTCCATACATCTTCTGTAGAGTTAACAAATAAGTTCCAGGTAATAGTATTACCTACTTAATAAATGTAGGGTGATTTGGATGGTATTAGAGTGCAAAACATCAAGCAACTTCTGGAGGCAAGTAAAAATGGATTGAATGGTTTCGTCCCCAAAAAAAGGAGTTTGTGAGCCAAAGAAGGGTGTGAGCCTTGAGGGAAAGGCTGAGCAAAGCTGGCCACAGAACTTATATTTCAAAAAACCAAGTTGAAGCTTTGAGACATTTTGAAGTGTTGGCCTAGCGACATGGTTCCTGGAGGAGAGATTTGTTGGGTCTGAAGAGAAAGGAACATGAGTTATAACAGAAGTGTTACCATGAAAGCGTTAGCTGCTCAGTCTTATTTGACTCTCTGAGACCCCACATATTATAGCCCGCAGGCTCCTCTGTCCATGGAATTTTCCAGGCAAGAATGCTGGAGTGGGTAGCCGTTCCCTTCTATAGATCTTCTTAACCCAGGGATTGAACCTGGGTCTCCTGCATTGCAAGCAGATTCTTTACCATCTGTGCCACCAGGAAGCCCATATGGTGTAAAAGGCTTCCTTAAATCACACTCGCCTTATTAACTCCCCACAGTGATGGGTTCCTGGAGTGTGTTCCAATGGCCACAACACTGCCGAGCACCCGAGCACCTGATACTCTATGTGGCACCCCTGGCATGTGTGCCCAGGACTGTGGACCACCAGGCACTATCCCATCTGATAGCAAAAAAGGTACGATACAGGCCAATGGTTCTCAGCTGGGCACAGTTTTGCCCCCCCGGGGGACACATGAATATCAGAAGACATTTTGATTGTCTTGTCTGGCATGTGGTGAGTAGGAGTCAAAGATACTGCTAAACATTTTGCAGTGCACAGGACAGCCCCCACAGCAAAGAGTCATCCAGCCTAAAATGTCGATACGCTGAGGCTGAGAAACCCTAATCTAGGTATCTTAATTTTTGGTCCATATTCCTTTTTGACAACCTACTGATGGAATTGAGTGATTCTATGAGCCTCCTGTAAATGTATGCTGAATTTTATGTGTGTGTGTTTATGAAATATGAGATGATGTCAAGAGCATCCTCCCTGTGCCCTCAATTCATGTACACCCGGAACCTCAGAACGTAATCTTGTTGAGAAGCCAAGTCTTTGCAGATGTAATTATTTGAGGATCTCAAGGTAAATCCTTCCTGAGTTTAGGGTGGGTCCTAAATCCAGTGACTGCTGTCCTTAAAATCAGAAGATACACAGAGATAAACAAGGAAGGTCACGTGGAAGTGGAGACATACGGAGCCTGGAGTTAACGCTGCTGCAATCGAACCCACGTCTCTCGCGCCTCCTGCATTGGCAGGCAGATTCTTTACCGCCGTGCCACCAGGGAAGCCCTCAAGGAATGCCAGGAACAGCCAAAAGCTGGAAGAGGCTGGGAAGGATTCTCCTCTAGAGCCTTCGGAGGGCGTGTAACCCTGCCAGGCACTCGGTTTCAGATTTCTGGCTGCCAGAACTTGAGAGAATGGATTTCTGTTGTTTCAAGGCACGAAGTGCTAGGACACGAACACGAGGACCGTGCATTCTTTTGAGAGCAAAGAGTTTGTTTTTTGCCCGTCCAACATTCTTTTCCTTTCGTTTCCCTCCTACTTGTTTCATCCATCCGAGCGGTCCAGAGTGGGGTTGGCCCCATCCCCAGTCACGTGACCCGGGCCCAACCAGTCTCCCAAGTGATTTTTCACAGTTGGACATGTGGCCCGAGTCATGTCCTTCCATGGAACCCTTCCAGGTCAGGTTGTCGGGTGGATACGTGAGACTGCCTTTGCTGGTGGCCCTCTTTGCCACCGTGTAGAGTCAGCCTGTTGAGGATAAAGTCAGCACAGAGGACAATATAGCCAACAGAGAGAGGGGCTATCTGAGGATTCCACTGAAGACTCAGGACCAGTCTATCCTTGGCGATTCATCTCTTAAACTCTCCTGTAACCACCCTTAGTCCCACACTTTTCAAAATTCAGGATAAGTTGGGTATTGGTCAACTGAAACTAACTAAAAGAGTTCTGACAAATAGAATCTCCAGTTTTCATTGACACTGCAATAGTATGAGTCCCCTTAAATGTTTATGAATCCCAAACCTTTTTTAATTGTTAGAAAGGCTTGTAGTTCTGGGCTTAAAAGCTCAATGTATAACTGTAAGAGTAACAGGGCAGTCTCAAATCCAGGAATAGGGCCTCTTTGGTTTGTTGAACTTCAGATTCTATAAATTTTTCACAAGTTCCTAGGATCGTGGAATATTAGAACTGAAAATGATATCAAAGAATATCCTTTTTTTTTTTTTTTAAGATAAAAGCATGGAGGAAGAGGATCTTATGCATTGACAGTTCAGATCATTAGAAATATAATTTATCTTGAGTCCTTTAAGCATCTTTCATTGCATATGTAAAATAAAACTTGTTCAGAAAGATATTTCTCCATTGGCCTTCATTGGAATGCATCTATTACATAAAGAAAGTGAAAGTAAAAGTCTCTCAGTCATGTCTGACTCTTTGCGACCCATGGACTGTAGAGTCCATGGGATTCTCCAGGCCAGAATATTGGAGTGGGTAGCCTTTCCCTTCTCCAGGGGATCTTTCCCAAGCCAGGGATCAAACCCAGGTCTCTCACATTGCAGGCCGATTCTTTACCAGCTGAGCCAGAAGGAAAGCCCAAGAATACTGGAGTGGGTAGCCTATCCCTTCTCCAGGGGATCTTCCCAACCCAGGAATGGAACTGGGGTCTCCTGCATTGCAGGTAGATTCTTTACCAACTGAGCTCTCAGGATAGCCCTCTGTAAAGAAAGATGGGCTTATACATGATGCAATCAGATATTCAAATGATAAGTGAAGAGGAATATTAAAAGCTTGCTTGTTCTGATCAACATTCGTTTTCTGAGATGTCCGTCTGACCTCCCTGTGGTTTGTGATGCCACCAGTGAACTCAGAAGTTCTTTAACGAACAAGATCAACACGCTTCCACTGCCTGCCCTTCCTCTCCCCTGATCACTCTTGTCTGGAGAGATGCCTGGCAAACACACATTGGAAAAAAAAACAAAATGAAGATGAGGGTGCCTGGGTCTTTATCATAGTTACACGTAGAGTCAGTTGTGTGGGTTTGAGGACCACATCTCCAAGTTGATTGACTTGTTCTTAATGGTTTAGAAAGTGCATCATTGCACACCCCACACTTTGCACACCTACATGAGGCCTTAGTAAGAGGCCCGCATCCTGGATTCCGGGTTCTGGCATGATGGAGTGACCTCATTGGTCCCCTGGGCCCCTTTAGCAGTGGGAGATGGTAGCAGCAGCATCTTTCTCTTCTGCTGGAACGAGGAAACAAGATGCACTTGCCAAATCCCTCTGTCCCTTCTCCCCCACCTTTCCCTAACTTGGGGGACGTTTGATGCTCTCTCGAGCAGATCTCAGAGAAGACACCAAAGTAATACTGAAGCAGCGATGCTTTTTTTCTGCATTTTTTTCTGAAGCATGACCTTTAGATTCTGAGCAAGCTGCTCTGGGGTTGTGTGCTCGTGTCGGGCAGTCCCGAGGGAGGGAAAGACAGTGTAACCAGGCCCGTACCCCAGTAGTTGAGTTCACCTCCACCGCCTTCTAAGGAGCTCAGGGGGGTTTCTGAAATTGACCTAAAACTGCCGTCAAGCTAAATAAGCCCCACAAGGACACGAATTTCAGGCATGCGTGAAGGAATCTCAATACAATGTTAACCATTGGAGAGCTAAGCCAGAGTGTACAGAGGAGTTTCCTCCGGCCGGTGATCTCTACCTCTCCTAATGCTGATGTGTAGACATAGAATCGGGCTTCCCTGAGGCTCAGTTGGTAAAGAATCCACCTGCAATGCAGGAGACCCTGGTTCCGTTCCTGGGCCAGGAAGATCCACTGGAGAAGGGACAGCCTATACACTTCAGTATTCTTAGGCTTCCCTGGTGGCTCAGATGGTAAAGAATCTGCCTGCAATGTGGGAGACCTGGCTTCGATCCCTGGCTTGGGAAGATCCCCTGGAGAAGAGAAAGGCTACCCACTCCAGTATTCTGGCCTGCAGAATTCCATGGACTATACAGTCCATGGGGTTGCAAAGAGTCGGACACGGCTGAGTGACTTTCACAACTTTCACTTCAGACAGCAAGAGCACCTAGTCTACTCATCTCGATTAAGATACGACAAATAAAGGATCCTCTGATAGGACAAAACTAATTGCAAAAGTGGGTTCACGCCAGGTCTGATTGTGGTTGTTTCAAAACATACTTCCCCAATTCTTTGACATTCCTACCATGAATAGAGCACCTAGGTCTCCTCTCCTTGAATCTGGGCCCCGTGAAGGACTGACTAACGGAACAATGGCAGGAGTCAGTGATGCTGCAGTTTCCCAGCAACGGACTTGAACTTCTGTCTCTTGGAACTGGCATTCTTGGAATCATGCTGTGAGGAAGGCTGAGCAGCCTGTGGAGAGACCTGTGTGGAGAGGAACGGGGTCCCTGGCTGTTAGTCCCAGCTGAGGTCCCAGCCAACAACAATGTCAACTCAGCAGCAGGCTTCCCCAGAGGCTCGGTGGTGACGAGTCCGCCTGCCAATGCAGGAGACGTGGGTTTGATCCCTGATCCGGAAAAACCCCACATGCTGCAGAGCAGCTAGGCCCAGGAGCCACGACTGCTGAGCCTGTGCTCTAGAGCCGGAGACCTGCAACTATTGTGCCCACGTGCCACAGCTACTGAAGTCTGAGCGCCCTAGAGCCACGCTCTGCAAGAAGAGAAGCCACTAAGGAGAAGGCCCTCGGACAGCAACAAAGACCCAGCACAGCCAAAATAAATAAATACGATTATAGAAATAAACAAATAAAATTAAAACAACAACTCACCAGCCCTGTGAGTACGTCATCCTGGAAGTAGATTCTTCAGCCCCACCCACCTCCTGCCCCAGGTGGTGCCACAAGGAGCAGAGAAGGGCCTTCCCTGAGGATTCGTGGGCTCAACAGAGGTTTGTTTTCAGCATTTAGTGGTTTTAAGCCACTGTGTTTGGGGTGGTTTGTCATACGGCAATAAATGACTTGACCCTCCCTGTCTGATACAGTCTTTATTTCATCACCATCAGCCAGCATCTCACTGGGCGGGGGAGGTGGGGCGAATCAGAAGGTGCTACGCCGGTGGCTGTCACACTTAACCAGACAGAACTGTGAAGTGGGGAGCTTGCTAAAAATGCAAGTCAGCTGACTTGGCCTGGGAGCCAAGTGGAACACTCAGGCCCCTTTCCTCCTGAACATGCTGACTGCCTCGTACATTGCAATAACCTGCAAGAGGCTGTCCCTTCCAGCACATTTGCAAGCATTCTATGCATCCCCCCTGCGAGAGCGTGGCTGCCCTGCTCCTTAATCAACTTGAGTGACACAGTCATCCCTCCGAGGACCAGTCCTGTTTCTCTCCTCCGAAGAGGCAGGGGCTCCAGCATGCCTCAGAGTGAGAGATGACCCAGACACCGCTGGCTCCCTAACCTTCCTGAAGTTCGCTGTGGCCACCTGCACACCTGACCTGGCTCTTCACTCACAGAATAGAAGTGAATGTCACTCCTGGAGATTTTAATTAATCACCTTTCTATTTTTTTTTTTTTTTTTTTTCCTTTTGGGTCAGACTCTTAAGTGTCGATCAAGTTGATGGAGCTCCAGGGAGTCTTCTGTTCTGAATAGGTGAAAAATTGTACCCACAAAAAGAGTTCCCCATCCGATCAATTCTCTCTAACAACTTTATTGATTAGCTGCAGGAACATTTTTCATTTATTAATTATGAAGAAGATGTCTCAGAGACTTCTTAAGTTAACTATTGTAATTTTTTTTTTAATCCTGAGTTAACATTGACTTGCCTCACCCTGCTTCCCAGGGCACAGAGTCCTACAGCAGGTGTGGGGTGCCCGGGAAAGGAAGCTATCAACGTGCCTGCGAGCAGATGCTGCAGACTGAGTCTTCATTTGGGGCTGATTAATTGATTCCTTGGGGAAAAAAAACAACAACACAGTTTGTCCTTTTCAGTAATGTGTTAGCATCAAAATATCATCCCATTATGATGTCTAGGCTAGTGATGGTTAATTAATTAATTGCCGCCAGTTAAAAACACTGCTCGACCCAGGTAAATTTTTCATTTATTAAAATCGATTCTGATAATGGCTTTGCAAAGGGATTCAGGGAGGTAGAATTGGGAGTCTTGACTGGCTCCTCCCTCCTTTCCCACACCTCCCCTTCTTCTCCCCTCCTCCTCTGACCCACCAGTCTCTCTTTTCCCTCCCTCTTCCCCTCCCCCTTCTTCTTCCCATCCCTGGTACCCTGTCGGAGGCAGGGGTCTGTTACAGCCTCGTTCAGCAGTGGTATTTGGAGGCTGCCTGGATACTCTGGATACTCTGAAGGTTGTAAACTGGCTCCCTCCTTCTGAGTTGTTCAACAGAAGGCCTCTGATGGCGGACCACCTTGTCAGCTCGATTCCTCAGGCTTCCTGAGAAGGCAGGCTGGGCTGCTAGGAACTTGTGCCTTGAAATCAAATTATGGCTCCCCAGCAGCCTGTATGACTCCCAGCCCTTTCCCTCATCACACCAACGCTGGACAAGGTTCCTGTAAGTAACCCTCAGTCTGGACCCAAGAAGGAAGGCATCCGGTTATCCAGCTTCATTTCACAAATATCCTGTGTCCACTGGGCTGGATGGACCAAGGTTTGTGGTGGCACAAATGTGAATATGGACTCATACTTGCTCTCAGGGTGACTGCAGTCTATAGAAGGAGCCTGAAACCTTCTTACACTTCCAGGGCAATCAGAGAACCCTCAGAGAATATATGCATATATATGAAACGGAATCACTTTGCTGGACATCTGAAACTAACACAACATTGTAAATCAAATATGTGTGTGTGCTTGCTTAGCCATGTCTGACTCTACGACCCCATGGGTTATAGCCTGCCAGGTTCCTCTGTCCGTGGAATATTCCAGGCAAAAATACTGGAGTTGGGTTGCCATTTTCTACTCTGGAGGGTCTTCCCTACCCGGGGATAAAACCCACAGCCCTGCATCTCCTGCGTTGCAGGTGGATTCTCCACCACCGCCCCACCTGGTGCTGTGCTTAGTCGCTCAGTTGTGTCCAGCCCTTCACAACCCCATGGACTGTAGCCCACCAGGTGCCTCCATATCCATAGGAGTTCTCCAGGCAAGAATACTGGAGTGGGTTGCCATACCCTCCTCCAGGGGAGCTTCCCAACCCAGGGATCGAACCCAGGTCTCCTGCATTGCTAGCAGATTCTTTACCATCTGAGCCACCAGGGAAGCCCCATAAACCAACTGTATTTCAATAAAAATAAATAAATAAATGAAGAACTCGGAAGAAGAAAGCTGGTGGTGGGTGGGTAAGACCAAAGACAGGAGAAGATGCCCACCTCACCTCAAGAACTTCAGAGGGAAACTGGGTTTGGTTCCAAAGTAAAAGGTTATAAAAGGGAATATTTCTCAAGGGGATAGGAGAGGGCAAAAATGAATGGGATTACTGAATGTGGATGATCCCAGTGAAAATGAAAAGTGAGTGAGAGACAAAATCAAACGAAACAAGAAGCAAAACCCCTGGTGCTGCTCAGGGAGCTCAGGGCGGAGTGTGAGGTTGGGGAGTGCTGGCGAGGGTGGGCTGGCCCACCGCAGGGTGTGGAGGTGCTGGGTCAGGAGAGCCCAGGCTCCCGAAGGGCTGTGTCGATTTACAAAAGTGATAAACTGTGTGTTGGTGTAAGGAGAAAAATGGGGTAGGGAGGGATCCAAGTCTGAGAAGGTTGATGGGGGAATCTCGGGGCCATGGAGCCCATCTGGGTTCTCAGGTGCGACACTCAGCAGTAGGGGGACAGTGAGGGGCACAGGGGTGTGTGGCCGCTTGAAATGGGCTGATGTCGCCAGAGACATCTCATGCCAGACTCTGAAAAGAATTACGAATGTGACCTTAGTACTACTTTCTGTTGCTAAGAAATTAAGGAAGGAGGATAGGAAAATAGGTATTGGTAAAAAGCCCTCATTTTCAGGTGAAAAAAGAAAGGGTAGGTTCTAGAAACCTTAAATTCAAACCCTGGTAAAATTCCAGAGCAGGTTATTTAAAGGAAGATTGAGGGCTTTTGGAAATGAATCCAGAGGGTCTCGGTAGTTAACACGGATTTGTGAATCACCAAACTAACTAGACGTCCTTTAAGATAGGGTTCTAGACTTGTGTATCACAGATACGGCAGAATCAAGGGTCGCCTTGATTCTGGCAAAACAACTGAGCTGACCTTGCTCAACATTCTTATGGGTTAATTTGTAAGTTCTGGGTTCAATTTGTGCTGTTAGTTTAAGTCACTATCAACAAAAGTTCTTAGCAGGAAGACCTTGATTATTGAACCCAAGGAGGAGTTCAGTTTAGAATTCTGTTCCTGACCCAACCTTGTTCAACACTTTTCTAAAAGAAGTCAATGAAAGCACAAAAGACATGCTTATCAGAGTTACAAATATGACTCATGTCTGGAAGGAACAGTTAACACTGCAAAAGAACAAATCAATATCCAAAGTTATTCTGTTAGGTTGGAATATGGAAATAAACCAAGAGTATAACAGGAATGAACACAAAGTCTGAGTTTAGGTTAAAAAAATCAATAGGAAAGGCATAGCATTAGGTGAGTATGACTTGGCAGCAGCTGATGTGAATAGAAGGTTGGAGATTTATCTGACCGTAAAATCAGGATAAAGCAACAGCATAACTCCACGTCTAGAAAAGTCGATCCAGTACTAGGCTCCGTGTTGGTTAGGGTACCCCAAGAAGCAGAATCCAAAGTAAGTGTTCCAGTACGAGTACTTAATTGGGGAAGTGACCCCATGACGCCTCATCCTGTAGGGAGTGGGCGAAATGGGATGGCAAGGAGCGAACAGAGAGTGAGTACCAAGCCAGTGACTATGCATGAGACAGGAGTTGATGCTGCCGGGACTCTCTGAGAAGCGTGGAGAAAGTGAAGCTCAGGGTCACCTGAGTGAAGAGGGGAAGAAGCTGGGGCATTTACACTCTACCGTTGGTCGTTGATCGAAGATCGTCATGGCAAGTGTTCATTCCTTGACGCTTCCAGCTGGGCACAGTCCAATGGGCTCTGGCAGCCAGAGAGCCCTCAGGTGAAGCCATACAGGTGCTGGCAGTTAGAAGTCAGCCTGGCAGGCACCAACGTGGAAGGGCTCCGGAGGACATGAGCTGCACACCAGTAATATCCGCTACAGTCTCTCAGACTCGGGTAACATACAAGTGTCCTTCCTGCTGGTCAGCCGTCACCTGGATCACTGTATGAGGTGCTGGTGCCACATGAAAGAAGAACCTTGAAAAATGGAGTATTTCTTAGAGCAGGGACCCAAGGTAATAAGGATTTTGAGGACCATGTCACCTGAAAATGGAACTCAGGAACCCCAGTTTGGACTTGGGGACAGAGAGTGTATGCTTGACATCTCCTGGCTGTGTCGTGAACATCTCCAATCTGACACATCCACGTGGGAATTCACTTCCTCCCCTGCCTCCCAAAAAACTACAACACCTGTGTTTGAAATATCCGTGCATAAATACAGAAAATATAATACAAGAGGGCCCCTGTGTGCACGCTCAGTCACTCGGCCCTGTCTGTTTCTCTGTGACCCCATGAACTGTAGCTCACCAGGCTCTTCTGTCCGTGGGCCTTTCCGGGTGAGAATACTAGAGCGGATTGCCATTTCCTCCTGCAGGGGATCTTCCCAACCCAGGGATCAAACCTGGGTCTCCTGCATTGGCAGGTGGACTCTTCACCACTGAGCCACCTGGAAGTCCAATAGGGCTCCTACCTCCCACTAAAAAATATGTGGTGACATTTTCCTTCTACAAGAGTAGTGAGGAGGCGGGGATGGTAGATGTGGAAGACCCATATCCAAATGCCAGAACCACACACACATATAGCTTTAAAGAGGCAGTCAAAGTTTATAGTGAAGCAACTGGTTCAAAGAATATATTAAACTTTGAAAAATTTTTAATCTGAGTCTTTAAAAGAATTAGGGAATTCATTTTTTAAAAAAACGAAAACAACATCATGGGTGAACAAATAAAAGATCATTTGCTACTCAATGTGAGCAGATATTATATGAATAAATACCCTTGCATGCAAATACGTACATACATACATAGCTATAGTTCACTGGTGACTATTCCACTCACACATGTATGCATGTATAGCAAATCATAGCTGGGTATGATACTATGAGTGTGAAGCTGAGGCTCTAGTACTTTGGCCATCTGATGTGAAGAACCAGCTCATTAGAAGCAACCCTGATGCTGGGAAAGATTGAAGGCAGGAGGAGAAGGGATGAGGCTGAGATGGTTGGATGGCATCACCAACTCCATGGACATGAGCTTGAGCAAGCTCCAGGAGATGGTGAAGGACAGGGAAGCCTGGCGTGCTGCAGTCCATGGGGTCGCAAAGAGTCGACTGAGCAATTGAACAACAACGATACTATTAATGCTAATTCCCCCGACTGGATAAAATAGATATGACACGGCCATAAACAGAATATGAAGTCTCCCTGTGTCGGTTGAGAATAACATTCAAGATACAGATTTCTTCAAATATGCGGAGTCTCCCCTGCCAGGGACCCGGGCCTGTGTTTTACTTGGATTCAGTGCTGACAGGTCCCTCCTTTCTTTCACTGCTCCTGGGTCCTGATCAGGCTACTTACTAAGCATGAGCCCTTGAAAAAACTCCTCTAACTTCCCGGGATCAGTATTTTCCCCAAAACATTTCTGCCACAGGCTTGCTGCGGAGAACACTGGGAATAAGAACGAGCTTTTGGAATTGAGAATTTGTTTTTGTTGTTGTTTTGAGTTGACCAGAGCCAGTATGGCTCACATGATGAAGAATCTGTCTGCAATGCAGGAGACCCAGGTTCAACCCTGGGTCGGGAAGATCCCCTGGAGGAGGCAGTGGCAGCCCACTCCAGTATTCTTGCCTGGAGAATCCCATGCACAGAAGAGCCTTGGTGGGCTACAGTCTGTGGAGTCGGACATGACTGAGCGACAAGCTCTTCCACTTCCAAGGATTAAAGAAATCAAAGCTGCCCCTGAAGCTTTTGTAGAAAGAACCGTTTATTCCTCTCCTCATTTACTGTTGCTCTAGGCTCGAGACAAGATGCTTGCTCCTGGAACCTGCTTCCCCCGAGGAGGCCGTCAGAGATGCTGAGATCTGGACTGGTAGTAATGGACACACTCAAGTCAGAACAAAAGCAGAACAATGCAGAGGAACAGAGAAAGCATCGGAATGCAAGTCACCTGGGCGGGTACAGTGGAGGTCAGAGGCTGTGGCAGGAGCACTCTGGGAACCCAAAGGCAGCGAAGGGCGGGGAAGCTGTCAGTTCTCATCTGAGCCATCCCAAGACCTCCGGTGACAGTCAGGGTGTCACTGCAAAATTGAATGAGCAGAAAGACACTGTGTGAATACCAGACCCAGGAAATGTCTTCCAAAAATGAGAGTGAACTGAGCCAATGCAGCTAAATGGACACTTGAATGTCTAGCTTTTATGAGAACAAATTCAAGGAGCAGCTACCTATAGCGAAGAATTTGTTACTGTGTAAAGCTAAGAAATTGAGGTCAGTGTCTGAGGCCAGATGAAATAATTAGAGTTGACCCTGATGATGGAAAGATTTTCAGAAGGCTTTCATCGTTTAATCTGTTGCTGCCAGTACTTTCTAGAGAATAAGCTGGAATTTTGTCTTTCTTTCTTGCCAAGTGGCTGCCTTGCCAGGGACTGGCATTCTTGGCAACTCAGCACTCTAGGCTTTGGAGGGTTGATGGTGGAAGAATAACAGCACCCTGTCCTTTACAGAGTACTTCTGCATCGGTTATCTTAGCTGATCTCAGTTCCACTGGAGAAATGCAATACGAGGAAACGTGGGCTCTGCAAACGGAGGGGCGCCACATGTCAGCACACCAGGTTTCTAGGCGTGTTTCTCCTGGCGTACCATGGACCACTGCGCTTCTACCAGCCACCCCTCCACTTCTCAAATCTTGATTGATCTGTTTCCAGCCCTGAAGTAGCACTCATTCAACAAACGTATCTCAGGAATCCCCACACCAAGATGAAAGTGCCTCTAGGAGGATTATCACATGGATGACATTATCTGCCAATGAGTTTATCCAACGGGATCCTTAGAAGAGGAAAGACAAGACAGACACATTCTAAGATCAGGACGGAGAGAGCATGAGAAATCTGGAGCACACGACTCTGCTAGATACAGTTAGCGAATCCAGGCAAGGGGCCCAGAGGAAGCTCTGAGCAGCTGGAGAGCACTTAGAGGGTACAGAGGGACCCAGAGGAAATGAACAGAAAGACCCCAAGACAAGTGTCACCTACGTTGTGGTTTTTCCTAGAGCTGGTCCAGATTGCGAGACTCGGGGGAGGCCCTCCACTTCCATGCAGTTGGCCAGCTCAGTGGGATGAGGAATCGGGTTTCGTTGGAGTAGACCAGGGGAAACTGGATACACAAGGACGACTATGGACGAGGCTCGTTAGCACTGGGAAGGGTGCTCAGGAACTTTAAATCTAGACAAAGGCCATAATCCCAGGGTCTGGGGACCGAGTCCATGCAGAGAGGAAAGGTCTGCAGCCTCCTGTGATGGGCTACCCTGAGTCTCAGAGGCTGAGACCGGGGTCTGGAGGGGAGCACACGGCAGGTGAGAGTGAGTGGCTGCCCAGACCCACCGAAGTGCCCCTGAAGTCACCGGTCCCCCAGGGAATCAGAGGCCCAGCTTAGAGACTTGGAATGTAAGTGATCAGAGGCCCGGGCTCTGTTACCCAGGGCCCCAGAGATTAGACGGGTAACTCAAAGAAGATGGGAAACTAGAGTTACGAAGAACAACGCACACGCTGACCTACAATTCCACTCCCGTGAACTTTATTCTACAGATACCGTCACAGGAGTGTGGCGTGCCCAGATCATGTAGTGGTTAGTGCTCTCCGTTGTGACCGCAGCAACCTCGGTTCGAATCTGAGTCATGGCATCTGCTTTCCTTGGGCTTCCCAGGTGACGCTAGTGGTAAAGAACCTGCCTGTCGATGCAAGAGATGTGAGATGGGTTTCCATCCCCGGGTCGGGAAGATCCCCTGGAGAAGGACATGGCAACCCACTCCAGTATTCTTGCCTGGAGAATCCTACGGACAGAGAAACCTGGCAAGCTGCAGTCTATAGGGTCGTAAAGAGTCAGACCCAGGTGAAATGACTTAGCACACACACACATGACGTACACAATCTATGTTAACATATCCTTATACACCTGAGAAGTGGCAGACACACAAGAATACTCACTGTGGCGTGGTTAGTAATAGCCAGAGATCAGAGACGATCTAAATGTCCCTCCATAAAGATGGCTAGAACAAACTATGGCCTACTCATGCAAAGACACTAAGGTCCAGAACTCTCTGTGCATGGATCTGGAATAATCTTCAAACTATATTTCCCTCAAAATAAGCAGAGCAGAGTACTGTGTACAGAGAGCTACCATTAAAAAAAAAAACAACATGACTGGAGGTCCCCCTAAGGCATGACACCTGGGCTCCTGTGCTATAGGCTAGAAAGGAGAGGCTTTTGTTTTTGAGCTTTTTATTTTGTATTGAGGTATAGCCCATTAACAATGTTGTGATGGCTTCAGGTGAATAGCAAAGGGACTCAGCCGTCCATGCACATGTACCCGTTCTTTCCCAAATTCCGCCCCCATCCAGGCTACGACATGACATTGAGCAGAGTTCCATGTGCTGTACGGTAGGTCCTTGTTGGTTATCCATCTTAAATATACCGTGTACACATGTCCATCCCAAACTCCCTAACTATCCCTTCCCCTTGGCAACCTTAAGTTCCTTTTCTATGTCTGTGAGTCTCTTTCTGTTTCATAGGTAAACTCATTTGCATCATTTCCTTAGGAAGGAGATATTTATCAATATGTCTTCTTGTCATGTTGGAGATTTGTACCCTGAGTATATGTTGCCTATTAAGAACATACAGGCTCGAAAGCATGAGATGACAGGGAACAGGAAACACAGAGCAAAGTGTCACCAAAGATGGGACCCCAGGCAGGGGCAGGACAGTGGGCGGCGAGCTCACCGTCAGACCTGTGCGTTCCCAGCGGTGTCCGGGGGTGGCCAGAGAGGGCGGGGGTGGGGCAGCGCAGCCCAGGAAGGGACACCTGACCACGAGGAGCGAGGAGAGGGACAGGGGACCAGGCAGCTCTCCCAGTGCCCTCCTGCCTTGGAGACTTGGTTCTGGAAGGGAATTTTCAGATCATTTAGTCTGGTAGTTCCAAACTCTTAGTCTGAGATTTGACTGTGTTTCTACCAACCAGAGCCCTTGTCAATAAAATTCAGATGGATGGTCCCATCCCGGACCCCTAAAGTTTGAAAGTTTTGGGGGTGGGGTGGGACTCGGCATTCCTGCAGGTTCTATGCACAGCCAGGTTGGGAATCACTGACTTTGACCATCCACCTCTCTCATAGCTCAAAGGGCCTTCCGAGAAAGATGACGCTGGTGCAGGGCAGGCAGTGATCACAGATCAATCAGGAGGCTGTAGGTGAGGAATAGAGCCCACAAGCAGCGTGCTTGAGCAGCCACCGCAAGGAACACAGGCTCACGGTCGCACGGACTGTGGCGGAATCCCAGGCCTGATGCTTGATAGCTGCGTCCTCGGAGACGACTTAATTTGGTTATGCTTCAATCTCTTCTTCTCTCACAAGGATTTAATAATGCCTACCACATAGGCTTAAAATTGAGATGATTTTATATACATCTGCTCCATACTATGTAAAAGCCTAAATGGGGAAAGAGCTTGAAGAATAGTACACACATGTGTGGGCTTCCTGGGTGGCGCTAGCGGTAAAGAACCCACCTGCCAGTGCAGGAGACTGAGACTCAGGCCAAAGACGTGATGCTTTGAACTGTGGTGTTGGAGAAGACTCTTGAGAGTCCCTTGGACCGCAAGGAGATCCAACCAGTCCATTCTGAAGGAGATCAGTCCTGGGTATTCTTTGGAAGGAATGATGCTAAAGCTGAAACTCCAGTACTTTGGCCACTTCATGCAAAGAGTTGACTCATTGGAAAAGACTCTGATGCCGGGGGGGAATTGGGGGCAGGAGGAGAAGGGGACGACAGAGGCTGAGATGGCTGAATGGCATCACTGACTAGATGGGCGTGAGTCTGAGTGAACTTCAGGAGATGGTGATGGACAGGGAGGCCTGGCGTGCTGCGATTCATGGGGTCGCAAAGAGTCAGACATGACTGAGTGACTGAACTGAACTGAACTGAAGAGACTGAGGTTTGATCCCTGGGTCAGGAAGATCCCCTGGAGGAGGGCGTGGCAACCCGCTCCAGTATTTTTGCCTGGAGAATCCCATGGATGGAGGAGCCCGGTGGGCTAGAGTCCATATGGACAGAAGAGCCTGGTGGGCTAGAGTCCACAGGGTCAGAAAGAGTGGACACAACTGAAGCCACTTAGGACTGCACATGCATACGCATGACCGAATCACTTTGCTGTACACCTGAAGCCAACACAACATTGTCAATCACCCGTAGTCCAACAGAAAATAAGAAGTTAAAATCTGTTTTATATGTATGTATATATACTACTCAGTTGTTATTGCTATCGGCTGTTCTATTACTGCTGTTGCAACCTCACAGGAAGACCTTGCCAAGAGACAAAGGACTGTCATCAGAGGAGGAGTCAGAAACCAGAGGACCAGCGTTCGCAGCATCAGTGAAGCCCAGGATCAAACCCTCAGGGGAACCACAGCAAACCATGGGCGGGGCAGGGCGGGGAGTCAGTTTTCTGTGAGGCTCATAATCCTTCAGCCACCTGAGCCCCTCCCATGTCTATCCTGGCCGACAGTTCATGCTTAATCACCCCCAAAACATCCCATTTTGTGCTGGTGGTGGGACTGCCTTGGGCTTATGTGGTGAGCCACACTAGAGGGAAAAATAGACTGGCTCTGGGTCTCTAGAGGACTTGGAGCACTCTGCACTTTTTGTCCTATTTAACTGAGCTCGTGATCGGATCACTTTCCTAGGATTACAGAATGGAAGCCCGAGGTATTCATCTAATCTCTTTTCCTCCGAGCGCCTAATTCCATTAATGACTACAGAAGCACCTTCCCCGCACGGTTTAATGGGTTTGGGCTCAAAGTCACTCCAATTTCGCATCAAGCCTGGTTGGTAGAGGCCCCAAAGTGCAGAGAACTTGCACGTGGAGCTTTAAGAAGCGCAGCCTGGGCCCTCTTTCTCAGGCAGAGCTAAATTTTACCCAGAGGCCAAGCTCCAAACAAATCTTTCTTCAGATTTGGAATTTTCAGGAGAGCCTGTGCATGGAGTGTGGTAGCTTGGTTGCAGCTGGGTTTTTAAAACTTCTTCTGCTGGCTGTGCTAGGTCTTAGTTGCAGTATGTGGGGTCTAGTTCCCTGACCAGTGATCGAACCTGAGCTCCTTGCGTTTGGAGCGTGGAGTCTGAGCCCCGGGACCACCAGGGAAGTCCTTTATTCTTTTTTGTAGAGACTGAAGAGAGTGGAGAAAGGAAGAGGGGCTCCCTGGATCTGGCGCAGAGTCTAACTGGTACATCAGGATTCCTTGTCATGCTTCTCCGCAGCCCTGCTGCATTTCATTTATTTCCTCCAGAATCTGGACTTCATAAATATCGGAGCCTCTACCTCTGAAATGAGAGGGGAGAGAAAACTGGAAGAATAAATTGCAAGGAGATGAGGTGGTGAACTCACTCCTGAGAGATGGTCCCCGTGGATTGGACCCCACCGTTACTTCACAAAGAGGCGGCGACGGAGGCCTGGAGAGGTAGGGGGGTTTGTGGCCAAGCAGGGACCAGAACCCAGAGGTCAGAATCTGGCGAGTTTGGCAAAGTCAGGAAGAAAGTGCTGGGCAGGGGAAAGGAGGACCAAAACTGAGGAGTTTGAACTAAGCTGGTGGGCGAACCTGTCCCTAGAGGCTTTAAAAAATCATTTCTAAAATATTACATAAGTGTCTCACTTTCTCTTGCTGTGTAACAAATGAACAAAAGCTAAACAGCTAAAAATAACAAACAGTTATCATCTCCCAGTGTTTGTGGGTCAGGAACCCCGGCACACGTGATCCAGAGGCCTCAGGCTTAATGTATCCCACAGGACTGCAGCCAGGACCACGGCAAAGGGGAGGACGTGCTTCCAAGGTCACTCATTGGTTCCCGACCACGTTTGGTTTCTTGAGGGCGGCTGGCCAGAGGTCCCCACGGTTCCTGGCTGTGGAGACCTTGTTGGTCATCGGTCAGCTCATAACACGGCAGCTGGCTTCCCTCAAAGCAACAGAGACTGCCCAAGACAGAACCCCATCCTCCTTATTGCAATTTGGAAATGTCAACCCGTCAACACATCCATGTTGTGTTAGTCACTCAGTCGTGTCTGACTCTTTGCAAGCCTGCCAGGTTCCTCTGTCCATGGAATTCTCCAGGCAAGACTCCAGGAGTAGGTAGCTATCCTTTTCTCCAGGGGATCTTCCCTGGAGTCTCCTCGGATCAAACTCAGCTCTCCTGCATCACAGGCAGTTCTCTACCATCTGAGTCCCCAGGGAAGTCTGATGTTGGCTCGGCTCGGCGAGGCTCACCAGGGCAGGTGCCACTTGCCTAGAGTCTGCAGGAAGAAATTAAAGGAGGAAAAGGGGGAAATTGTATGTGTGAGGAGGAGTACAGAAGGGAGAAGATTGGAAAGAAAGAAAACGGGAAGATTTTAGGCTGTGGTTGGAGTTTTTTGGCTTCTTCATGGGGAGAGAGGGAAACCATTTTCTCTAACGAGTGCAATTTTTAAAAGTTTTTTATTTACTTACTACTTGGCTGTGCTGGGTCTTCACTGTGGCACAGGCTTCTCTTTAGTTGCAGGGCACGAGCTTCTCACTGCAGCGGCTTCTCTTGTGGAGCGTGGGCTCCAGGACTTGAAGGCATCTGTGGGTTGGCAGGTGGGCCTAGCAGCTGCAGCTCCCTAGCTCGGATATGTGGGCTTAGTTGCTCTGCTGCATGTGGGATCCTCCCAGATCAGGGATTGCCTGCGTTGGCAGGCAGATTCTTTACCGCTGAGCCACTAGGGAAGCCCATGAGTGAGAATTATATAATTAATGCACAAATCTAGGGGCTGCTGTGGGAAATGGGATCTGCAAAGCAGTGCCAGGTTGGCGTCTTGGGTGATGGATGTGAACCTGTGTGATGAAGCAGAATATCTTCTCTACACTGAAATATTTGCAGAAGAAATCTGGACCAGAATCTCCAAATTCTAATGGTACATTAGGAGCGACATACTTTATCTTTTCTTGTTTTATTTTATTTGGCCACGCAGGGTCTTAAGTGTAGCCTGGGGGATCTGTTTCCCCTGACCAGGAACCGAACCCAGTCCCCCTGCATTGGGATTGCAGCCCTAACCACTGGACCACCAGGGAAGTCCCACAATTTACTTTATCTTGATTCATCTCTTTCGAGGAAAAGAATTAGGGATTTGGGGCTGAGTGCAAAAATCTATGATCCTTAGGAGGAGTTGTTCATGAAGACGAAAGGAGATACCCAGAGAGAGGCTTTGAAAAGCAGATTCCTCTACCTGAAGGAATTTATAAGAAGTTTCTTACTGCCTCATGGAGGAAAAGGCTCGAGTAGGTAAAGAGATATGACAGAAAACAAGTGCCCTTTAAATAGCTGGCTCAGGGGACTCAGGAGAAACGCTGGAACGTAGAAAAGATGGGAAGCGCCGCAAGACGGAGCTGCATTCTGGGATCTAAAAGGGGGCAGGTGGGAGCAGAGGGCGCAGGGAGAGGAGAGGGAGACCCTAGGAGGGAAGAACGAATTACCTAGGAGCAAAGAAACGCCGGCCTCGAAGATTCGCGCACAGAAATGCCAAGACTGGCTTTTGTGAAAGTTTACCAGAAGTCGTCCTCATTTACATCACAGAAAAGAAGAACCCAGGAAAATACCCTTCCAGAGGGTCTGAGAGGACAAGCAGGTAACAGGAGGATTCAAAAGAGCCGAGGTTTTGATGGGTAGTTTTACTTCTGTCTTTAGCGAACAATGCTCCATTTGGATGTTAGGTCCGTGGGCTACAGTCAGAAAGTGACCACCAGACATTTTGTCTCCTGGGGAACCCGACACTCCCGGTCCTTCTGGAGATTTCTGATCTCCTTTCGGCCCGCCGTGGCTCTTGAGACCAGCAGGTTGCTTCTTTGAATCTCCCTTTGCCTTTCGCCCCAGGCTGGTTTTCTAGGCTTGGAGTCCCACTCCCGTGACATGTGACACGGCGGGGGCCAGGGTACCTGGAATAGAGCGAAGTGGCCTTTGCAAAGAGCTGTCTGAGACTAAACCCATGGGGACTGGCGACACTCAGTCGAATGGACGAGGAGAATTGACAGGGACCGCTGGGGAGGGACCAGCCATTATTCTGAGCATTTCCCAGACTCGGGGCGTTACCTGGGGAGCTTCACAAAGAACAAACACGACACCCATCTTTTAGGAAGCAGAAAAAGCTTCCTTACAGCCTGATCAGCTTAACCTGGTTTCCAGGAAAGACCCCAGAACAAATCATCAAGCAATCAATGTGCAGTCAGCCAGAAGGGGGCGAGGCCTGGGGAGCCCACGGACACAGCCCTGTAGGGAGCGAATCAGGTCGGCCCAGTTTAATCTCCTCCTACGATCAACTCACAGGCCATGTAGATAAGGCGGAAGCAACGGATGCAGTCGACCCGAGACCTCAGCAAGGCTTTTGCTTCTGCGCCACCTGACAGGCTCAGTGACGAGCCCCCTTGTCGCGGTTCGGGCCAGGGGTCAAGAACCCCAGGGCTCTCACACTGGACGGGGAGCCAGCTCCCTCCCTGCTCCCCTCCTCTCCGCTCTGTTGTGGTTCGTTGTCACATGACTTTATTTGCGAGCATTTGGGTTGGGCCTCCTGGGTTTGTGCCGTGAGTGGTTTAGTCACTAAGTCGTGTCTAACTCTTGGCGACCCCTGCCAGGGGTAGCCTGCCAGGCTCCTCTGTCCATGGAATTTTCCAGGCTAGAGTACTGGAGTGGATAGCCATTCCCTTCTCCAGGGGATCTTCCCAACCCAGGGAGCCAACCCACATCTCCTGCATTGCAGGCAGAATCTTTACTGCTGAGCCACCAGGGAAAATGCACTGCAGGCCTTCATAAATGTTTGTTAAATGAATGAATGGATTCTTGGGCGTGTGAGCTGTAACCTTAGGAGGCTGGCACCAGGGAGCCTGACCATAGTCCACCTCCTCCATGCAAACAGACCAGCAGCAAATCCTCAGCTCATTGCTCCTCCATCCATTCAAAATGTCAGAATCCAGTGTTATACCATGTTGATGTTGGGTGTGTGCAGAGTGGAAAGAGGGGTCTTTTCTGCTCTCAGTGGTTGCCATGTTTTTCAGAACTGACTGAGAGAGAGACAGGAGAGTTAGTTCCAGAATGGATTAGATGGTCTCCAGATTACCCACTTTGTCTATAGTCTAGAGGACAGAATTTTAATAACACAAACTATCCATGAAAGAAAAAGTATAAGTCGATCAGTCGTGTCTGACTCCTTGCGACCCCAGGGACCATAGTGCCTGAGGCTCCTCGATCCATGGAATTCTCCAGGCAAGAATACTGAAGTACGTAGCCATTTCCTTCTCCAGGGGATCTTGCCAACCCAGGGATCGAACCTGCAAAACTTATCCATGAGTCATAACAAAATGGACTAAGTTGAAATGTTGAACCAGACCCAGAAAACACCCCACGGCATACCTACGGTACAGCCTACAGTACCCATAATACAAAACTAGGGAAAGAAACAGCAGGATTGTTTTTTGTCAAGTTTGCAGGTCAGGCTTGAGCTAACTGGGAACTAAATGTAGTTTTCAACAGACTCCCAGATGGTAGGAGAAGCCATACGGCTTCAAGAAATGGCATAACGTAAACGCCATCCAGCCAGGAAGCGAATGTTCTTCAGGGTCCCACAGAGCCGACCTCGTGTGCTCGTTTCTTTGGAGTGAGTGCAGGAGGAAAATGGCTGAAATAACTAAATGGTTAGGGAAATACCTGAGATATGAGAGAAATGGCTAAAGCAGTTAACTAACAAGAAGGCTATCAGATTGTCAAGGGTCTAAAAGTGGTAAGTGAAGCACAAATAATTATTTTCCCCCTCCTTCTTGGGTCAGTAAAAAGGAAAAATGGAATGTTTTATTAAAAAAAAAATTTTTTAATGTTTGGCTGCACTGTGCAGCACACGGGATCTTCGTTCCCCAACCAGGGATCAAACCCCTGTCCTCCAGCCCCCCTTCTATCTTCCCAAATTGTCCAAGTGCTTCTTATTGGTAAAATCAAATCTCTTTCCTGACCTGGCTGCAAAGGAGTCTGGGAAATACAGGCTTTGACTTGTTGGATTCCAGAGAGCAAGGGGCAGAGAGAGAGTCGAGTGCGGCACATCCAAGACTCTTGCTTTCTCAGGAGAAGCCTCCAGTCTCCGGCCTGGAGTCATAAGTCAGTTCTCAGCACCCTGGAAGCTAGAGGTGTCGATGCGTGGTGTGCCTCTCTCCACCTGAAGATCCTTAAGTTCAGAGTTTTCATTTTCATCCTAAAAATCCAAATGGATTTTGCAGTCCACTCTGTAATAAATCTTAGTTTGTTATACTATGAAAATATTCTCTGCTGAATCTTTGGGTGAAACAATGCTGCAGACAGCTGCTCCAAACTTGATTTGTATTTTAAAAAACTACATCTTGACACTTAGTCACGTATCCCCCAGAGATGCGTATGGTCCAGTTTGAGAAATACAGGTCTCAATTATTTCTCTTATATGTTAAGATTCAGTGACTATTTTCCTCTTCTTAGTAGGTAGGAAAAAACGAAAAGCAACAAAAGGAAGGAAGGGAAGCTTGAGAAGCAGTGACCTGCCCCCTGTTTTACAAATAAATCATAGCAGGACAAAACTGGAATGGAAAATTCAGAGCAGTGATCAATACCTGGAGAAAAGAAACCAGAAGGCCATGTTTTATTGCATGATCCATGCACTACGTGCAAGAAAGCAGCTCACTGTGAACACAGGTTTCCAGGGCTGGGAGGAGGTAGACACAAATCCTTTTTTCAATGAAAGGAGCCAGTGAGAGCCTGCTGGAAGTAAATTCAGTGCTTCTGGAAAATGCCATAGTCCTGCTTTAGGAAGCTTATGCCAGCATGTCTTGGTTTTGTTTTTTACTGCAGGGGCACAAGACAAAGCAAGTCACATATTGCTTCCACTCAACCGTTGAACTGGCTGCTGGTGACATGTCCAAGACACCACCCACCACTACCTTCGGAGGCCAAGCTGGGCAAAATTAGTATTGGGCGAAAGAAAATGAAAATCGGAGGAGCATGCAGTAGGGCAAAAAGAGAAAGATGTACAGTAACTCCCTAGATAGAGTAGAGAAAACGATGGAAGGGTGGCTGAGGATGCTTGGGTTTGTGGTACCCTCTATGGGTAGAGCATTTGGACAGACATGGACTCACCCAAGGGCTTCCCAGGTGGCACTAGAGGGAAAGAACCTGTCTGCCAGTACAGGAGATATAAGAGACTCAGATTTGATCCCTGAGTTGGGAAGATCCCCTGGAGGCAACCCACTCCAGTATTCTTGCCTGGAGAATCCCATGGACAGAGGAGCCTGGAGGGCTGCACAGAGTCAGACACGACTGAAGTGACTTGACACGCGTGCACGGACTCATCCAGTCTTTCAATGCTGACAGCCCCGTTTTATGGATGAGTAAGTGAAATCTGGGCAAGCTTCAGAGATTTGCTCAACATTACAACGTAAATATTCATAGTAGATGCTGGATTCTAACCTAGGACTATGGGCTTCCTTGAAAGATGATCATTCAACTACCTTCTTATGTCTGGAAGAGATGAGCTAGCAGGCTGGGATACCATCCCAGGTCTACCACTAACAGGCTGTGCACCACTGGGCGTGTTACTTAAGTGGTTAGCTTCTTCATCTGCACAACAGAGATAATAATGGAATCTGCTCCACTGGACAGGCAAGGGAATTAGACAAGATAATGCAGGTAAAGTACTTAGCACAGGGCTTGGTGCATAGTAGGTGCTCAGGAAATGCTAGTTGCTGTGTAAACACCTGGGAGCTGTAGAAAAAAGGAGCATTCTGGGAAAACATCAAGCAGAAGAATTCTGAATGACGCTCTCAGTAAGAGACCCTGCCAATTGCAATTCCCTGCTTTTCATGGAATCAAACGTGGTGGCGTTTCTCAGCTGACTTCCATGTAGTTTGGGTCAACGGCATCAGTCATAGTTCTCTAGAAAAGTGGAACCAATCAGAGGTATATAGGTAGAAGACAGATGGATAAATAGGCAGATGATTGATAGATTTATTTCAAGAAAGTGGTTCACACAATCGTGGGGGCTGGGCAAGAAGGTCTAAAACCTGTCAGGCAGACTCGACAAGGCTGGCGGCTCAGACTGGAGATGATGCTGCAGTCTTAAGGCCAAATTTCTTTTTCTCCAAGAAATCTCTGGTTTTGCTTTTAAGGCCTGATTGGATCAGGCCCACCCAACTGGTGAAAGATAATCTCCTTCACTTAAAGTCAGCTGGTTGCAAGCCACATTACATAGATGCTAGCCATGTCTACACAATGTCATCACTGTAACCCCTAGATCAGTGTTCAAGTCAATGCCCGAGTCCTCCTGCCTAGCCAAGTTGGCGTCACATTTACCATCACAGAGGCACAGCCAGTGTGGGAGGCAGTGGGGATGGGGGCGGGGGGGGGGTAGAGAAACCGGCATGTGCCTCCCCCGGCTCCCCATCACCTTGAGAGCATCTCCACCAGCGAGAGTGGCCCACCGGGCAGCCTTTCCCTCTTGGCCCCAGGTCCGCTAAGCAGCCCCGGACAATGGCTCTCGCTCGCATCAGAGGGCCCAGCTTCTGCTGACGAGCCTTCCTCCACCGCCTCCTGAGCCCACAGAGGCAATGGCTTCCTGCCCTTGCCGACCTCGGGGCTGTCTCCCTGTCACTGCTCAGCTCACTCAGCACTCCTGCATCACCGATGCCATGCGTGTGTGGTCTTGCGTGGCTTCTGCCTTGACCCTGATCACGCCAGAGGCCCTTTGTGTCACATGGGATGCTTGCCCAGGCTCTCTCAAACAGCACCGCGGCCTTAGGACCTTGTGGATGAGCTGTGGGGATGAATTTAGAGAAGCGAGAAGACGGAGGCAAAGTAACCTATCCTACGATGGCACTCAGCTGCTGAGTCAGGGCAACACCAGGAGGGGAGAGAGTCTAAGATCCTGAGGCCAGCCTCCTGAGGGCAGAAGCCGGGAGATAGCCCTGGGCCCAGCGATTCCACTTACTCCTGAGTGTTGGCATCTGCTTCTCTCTAAAAGGGATCATCTCCAAAACCCTGCACGTCCCAGAGGGCAGCCCCACATTGCACGTGCACTTCCCCTCCATACTCAAGACCAGGGCCATTTTGCATGTAGTCTCTGAATGGCTGGGGCATGAAAGCAGCGGGCTATCATGCCATCTCTGGACACTTCGATGTTTCATTGTAGAAGCATCTGTTTGAAGACACGGGGGGCTGCCAGTGAGGAGAGTTCAAGACATCAGGAGTCAACTCCTCACACACACCCTCACCCCTTTCCCTGCTCAAATGTTTTCCCAAACACTTGGCAATATCTGGTGTATCGTACATTTTGATTATTTATTTGCTACACTTATATATTATAATAGGCTTCTCTGGTGCCTCAGATGGTAAACAATCTGCCTGCCATGCAGGAGACTCAGGTTAGATCCCTGGGTTGGGAAGATCTCCTGGAGAAGGAGATGGTTATGCACTCCAGTATTCCTGCCTGGAGAGTCTCATGGACAGAGGAGCCTGGTGGGTTACAGTCCGTGGGGTCACAAAGAGTCAGACACGACTGAGTGACTAATTCTTTCAGTATATTGTTTATGATCGTCAGTCCATAAATACCAGCTCTCTCACTTCACATAATTATCATTTCTTTGTTCCGGTGGTAACGAATAAGATCTAGTCTCTCAGCACGTTTGGTGATTATTATACAAGATCGTATTCACTTTCTATCTATTGTCACTGGGCATTAGATCTCCAGGACTTACTGGGCTTGGGCTTCCCAGGTGGGACTAGTGGTAAAGAACCCACCTCTCAAAGCAGAAGACATAAAAGATTGCATCGATTCCTGGGTCAGGAAGACCCCCTGCAGGAGGGCATGGCGACCCACTCTAGAGTTCTTGCCTGGAGAATCCCAGGGACAGAGGAGCTGGTGGGCTACAGTCTGCAGGGTTGCACAGAGTCGGGCACGGCTGAAGTGACTCAGCACGCACGCACGCACTTGCCTGTTAGCTGCAGGTTTGTACCTTAACATCCATTCCCCTTCCCTCAACCCCTGGTAAACACCAGTCTACTCTCTTTTGACCAGTTGAGTTTTTTCAATTACGCAGATAAGTGAGACTTCATAGTCCTTGTCTTTCTCTCTCTGATTTACTCCACTCAGTGTATTATCTGCCATAAATGACAGGATTTCCTTTTTTCTCACGACTGAGGCTCTATTTCGTCTTGGCTGCTTCTTCCTTTCTCCCACCACATTCTGCACGCTGCCTGTCTCCCCCACCCCTCCGGCTCGCCCAGAGGAGGAGATACCGTGGGGGCTCAAACACACCCCAGCCTCGTAAACCTCTCCTCGGGGCAGGGGTGTGGGAGGGGAACCATTTCCTCCCAGTTCGCAGGCAGAAAGACAACAGAATGAAAGGCAGGATAGCACCAATAACTGCGCCAAGGCGACCAGCCATCTGTACTCCCTTTACTCATCATAAGAGGAACACATGTTTGTTTTAGAAAATTTGGACCATACAGAAAATAACTTTTAAAAGCCACATCTATCCTGGTGCATTTCCTGCCAGCAATGTGCACATGTTTTCAAGGAAATTGGAATCATAACGGAGCTTTTTAAAACTGGAGTATGAATATGTTTCTTCACTTGGATGTTCACAAGCATGACATCTTTTTTGATCCTTCTTTCCTTATTTTATGGGGAAATTTTTCATGTTGTTAAATAGTTATGTTAAATATCTTTCAAAAATGTGATTTTTCACAGCTGCAAAATATACCACCATATGGATGCACCCTGCTGGATCGCCCTGTTGTGGGGGGTTCCAAACATTTCCCGTCCCCTGTCGCCTCCAGGCCTGTGCTCCACCAATTAGCTCCATGGTGTGTCCACACAGAACATTCTCAGACCCTGCCTGACTCTGCTGAGCCCTCCACCAAGCTCCCAAGCTCTCTCTCTTCTTCCTTTATTCTGTCTTGCAGAAGCAGCTTTTGAATTGTGGTGCTGGAGAAGACTCTTGAGAGTCCCTTGGACTGTGATGGGATCAAACCAGTCAATTCTAAAGGGAGTCAACCCTGGCCACAAGATATGTGACCAGTGCAGTGCATGGACATCCTTGGTGGCTCAGACCGTAAAGCATCTGCTTACAATGTGGGAGACCTGGGTTCAATCCCTGGGTAGGGAAAATCTCCTAGAGAAGGAAATGGCAACCCACTCCAGGATTCTTGCCTGGAAAATTTCATGGACAGAGGAGCCTGGTGAGGAGGAGCTACAGTCCATGGGGCCATGAAGAGTCAGACATGACTGCGCGACTGAGGTATTACCCCAGGAACGTTTATGTTTTAAGTCTCATTTAACTGGATAGCGACTGACTTAAACTCAGTGGAATGAATCTCAGCTGGCGGGGTTTCCAGTGGTGTGGTGGGCCAGGAGGATCTTTAGGTACAGGTCCTTTCCAAGTTCATCATAAATGACCCCATGAAACCAAGACTCCCAAGCAAGTAGGTGTGAATCCTATTGAAGGTGGTATAAAGCTAATGGACACTAACATTCCAGTCTCCCAAGTCACTGACTCATGTTTGCTTTAGATGAAAATTTAATTTCAAAGCAGAGCAATTAAGGAAATATGTAGAAATTGTACTAAAAATGGTTAGAATGATGTTAGGCAGGAAATCTGCTCTGTGATCTGCAAATATTGTCTGATCTGTTTTCAAAGCATTGAGGGGTAAGGAATGAATACAAATGCGATCCAAAGCAGAGAATCACCTCTACCTATGAAGTAGTCTTTCAAAAAGAATTACCCCTGACTCTGATCAAACCTTCAGATCTAACAATGAATTACATCAACTATAGAGAAGAGGGGACCATATTCAGGGACACTGAAAGAATGTTATCAGCAATGCTGTTTCAACCTTGAAAGTGAAAGTTGCTCAGTCGTGTTCGACTTTATAGTCCATGGAATTCTCTAGGCCAGAATACCGAAGTGGGTAGCCTATCCCTTCTGCAATGGATCTTCCCTACCCAGGGATCGAACCAAAGTCTCCAACACTGCAGGCAGATTCTTTACCAGCTGAGCCACCAGGGAAGCCCAAGAATACTGGAGTGGGTAGCCTATCCCTTCTCCAGTGGATCTTCCTGACCAAGGAATAGAACCGGGGTCTCCAACATTGCAGGCAGATTCTTTACCAGCTAAACTACCAGGCATGGAAATCAGCTGGAGAGCTCTGGGGGGCTGGACAATTCTGATCCAGTAGGTTGGGGTGGGGAAATTCCCCAGTGGCTCCAGTGGTAAAGAATCCACCTTCCAATGTAGAGACACCGGCTCAGTCCCTGGGTTGGAAGAGCCCCTGGNAAGGAATAGAACCGGGGTCTCCAACATTGCAGGCAGATTCTTTACCAGCTAAACTACCAGGCATGGAAATCAGCTGGAGAGCTCTGGGGGGCTGGACAATTCTGATCCAGTAGGTTGGGGTGGGGAAATTCCCCAGTGGCTCCAGTGGTAAAGAATCCACCTTCCAATGTAGAGACACCGGCTCAGTCCCTGGGTTGGAAGAGCCCCTGGAGTAGGAAATGGCAATGCACTCCAGTGTTCTTGCCTGGGAAATCCCATGGGCAGAGGAGCCTGGAGGGCCACAGTTCACAGGGTCACAAAGAGTCGGACACGACTGAAAGATTGAGCCAGACAGGTTTGGGGGGGTGGTGCCTGAGATTTTGTATTTCTAACAAACTCTCACATGATTGAGACAACTCTCTGAGAACTATTGCTATGAAGGTAGTTTTTCCCTTTGTTTTTTGAGATATAATTGACATGGAACATTGTTTATTAGTTTTAGGTCTAGAACACAATGCTGTACAAATATATTGCATAGTGGTCACCATGATGTTTAGTTAAAATCCATTACTACACAGAGTCTACAATTTTTTGTGTGTGATGAGAACCTTTAAACCTCTCTCTTAACATCTTTCAAATATATTAATACCATATATTATTATTAACTATAGTCACCATGCTGTATATTACATCCTAAGGACGTATTTACCTCAGAACAAATGCGTACCCTTTGACCTCCTTTGCCCATTCCACACACATGCACATGCACACACACACATGCACACGCACACGCACCACATGCCCCCTGTCTCTGGCAACCACCAATCTGTTTTCTGCGTCTGTGAGTCTGGGGTTTTGTTTAGATTCCGCATATAAGTCACATCATATAGTGTTTGATATCTCTTCCTTTCTCTCTGTTTTAAAGAATCTTTATCTTTTAAAGACACTGCAATATTTTCAAGTTTATTTTTGACTGGAGGATAACTGCTTTACAACACAGTGAATCGGCCATACACATACACATGTCCTCTCCCGCTTGGACCTCCTTCCCAACCCCCACCCTATCCCTCTAGGTTGTCACAGAGCACTGGGTTGAATTCTGCAATACTTATGGACAAAATAATAAGACATCTGGGATTTCTTTAAAAACAACTCAGGGAGGGGGAAGGTAGGAAGTATAGACATCAGAAAACTGGCCAAGAGTTGATCATTACTGAACGTGAGTAAGTAATGGTGGCACAGAAATTCCTTATGCTATCTATACTCTCTACTTTTGTCTATTTTTAAACTTTGCATAATAAAAGGTGAAAAATGAATAAATCAAGCAGAGGGTCATCTTTAGATTCATCTATACGTATGTAGTGGAGAAGGAAATGGCAACCCACTCCAGTATTCTTGCCTGGAGAATCCTGTGGACAGAGGAGCCTGATGGGCTGCTGTCCATGGGGTTGCACAGAGTCAGACACGACTAAAGCGACTTAGCATGCATGCGTGCATTGGAGAAGGAAATAGCAACTCACTCCAGCGTTCTTGCCTGGAGAATCCCAGGGAAGGCGGAGCCTGGTGGGCTGCCGTCTAGGGGGTCACTCAGAGTCAGACACGACTGAAACGACTTAGCAGCAGCAGCAGCAGCAGCAGCATTTGTATGTAGGACCCATCCTGTGCAGCAGTGTTATGTGTATTTTCTTTAACTGTCACAACACTATGGGACTCAAGGGGATGAAATAACTTGCATTTCATCATTCAGGCTTTCCACTCAAGTACGATGCTCCTTCTATTCTATCAGTGGTCACCACCCGAGCAGGTTAAAGAAGCACCTTGAGAGCTATTTAAAATGCAGATTCCAGCACCTCCTGAAAGTGTCTCTGATCTGGAGGATTCGGAGTGGGGCTCAGACATCAGTGTTTTCACCAGTCCCCCAGGCAACTGTAATGCAGGTGACCTGGAGGCTGCACACTGAGAACAGGGTCTTAGAGGGTTGAGCCAACTGGAACGAAGGATGCTAGGAGATCCACCTTCCCCAGAAAGACAGCAGAGTTCAGAAGCCCCAAGAGAGGATTCTCCCCATCCAGGCCTCCTTCTGTAGGTATTGGGGTCATGAATCCCACTTTAGCTGGGTTTCTAGCCCCTTCCATAACGGCTAAATGATGAAGGCTGTACTAAGGTATGAAAGGCAGGGTTTGAGTCACCTAGAACAGCCTCCTCGAGGACAGAGAGCAGAAAGGCACGCTCAGAAACAAGCGCCGTGTACATCCTTCTCTTAAAGGAGCAGCTTCCCAAGGCTGTAAATATCAGCTGTGTTCCTCCTGCAACACATAGAGGGATGAGCTCTTGTCTGATTCTAACCATGTCTGCTGCTGCCTGCCAAAGCCTTTAAGGAACATTTTGGAGCTCAATGTCTTCCCTTGGCAATGCGGATAGAGCAGCTGTTGGGGGATGCTGGTGGGAGATGTCATGAGTTGCTTTTGAGGCCTGGGGAGGCAAAGCCCTTCCAACACTCCACCTCCCAGTCAGAGAAGGCTCCTGAAACCCAGTCTCACTTTTGCAAATGAGCGGGGTTTAGAAGGCCGGATGATACCTTCTACCTTTGTGGTTCTGCCCCCTCGGCTACATATTAGAAAGATCTGGGGAAATCTGAAAAGCTCTAAATGCCTAGTCCCCCTTCCCCGACTCCAGGCCATCATATCAGGATGGTGACAGTGGGACCCAGGGGTCTGTATTTCTTAGGACTTGCCAGGTGATTCCCTTGAGCAGCCAAGGTTGAAAGCCAATCCCAGTGGTTTTAACACTGAAAACTCCTTAAGATCTGGTTTCCAGACTCTGGTACCTGAGTTCCTTGGGGACAAGGACTGGACCTCCCTCCTTGCCTGTATCTTCCTCAGCATCCAGAATGACTGGGTGTAGAAGCTGTCCTCAGCTAATACTTTACCAATTCAAGAAGCATTCATTGGACCTACTGTGTGCCCAGACGTAGGGAATATAAAATCACTCATAATGCATAGTCCTGGCTGTGCAGAAACTGGCAAAAAAGAAAAAAGTGAGGGAAATAAGATACACCAACATAAAAGTTAAAATAATACAAAAGAATTAAATAGCAATTCAAGATAATTTGTCACAGTGGTTTGTCCTATATGCACTGACTGAGGGGTTTCAGGAAAGAGGGCAGTTATCGGGGCAGTCCCAGGAGGTTTTGCCTACCAGTTACGTCTCGGGGATATGAAAGATTTGGGCAGTGGAAGGAGAGAAGGCTGGGAGATGAGACTTCTCTGGTAGGTGGAGAAGCCCATGCTCAAGACTCCATGCCCAGTTTCATGCGGCCAAGTCCTCCACTTCTAGAACATGATGGCATTGTAGGGAATCTCGTCTTGACTTTCTGACTGAGAATCTAGGCATGTATTTGAAAGATGACTGGACTGCAAGTCAGGAAACCGAATGAGGATGGGCGCGTCTCAGGCTCTCTGGTCCTAAGTGTCTATCACACAAGAGGCGGGGGCTAAGAGAAGTTTCAGTTCAGTCGCTCAGTTGTGTCCGATTCTTTGCAACCCCATGAATCGCAGCACACCAGGCCTCCCT
>SJYA01004180.1:2497-34755 GCA_006410615.1 Neotragus moschatus
CTCTCTTGTCTCTCTTGAGGGTAGATCTTGTTAAAAAAAAAAAAAAAAAAAAAAAAAAAAACACAGAGTGCTCTGGTGTTTTTCAAAATGGTTCCTTTTCCCCTCCCCCTTTTGGAAGCACAAGGGAATTTTTCTCGAATATTTACTGTGAGAACCTGGTCGAGTTCCTGGAGGTAAAACTCATAAAATGTGGACACTCACTGCTGATTAGGTCCCTCTGGAGTATTTTATCTCTCAGACTTGCCCATACTGATCCTCCGGCAATTTGTTGATTGCAGTTCAGGTTTTCCTGCCCGAGCACCACTTTCCTCCGTGATTTCTGCTCCAGTAAATTGTGGTTCTCTGTATTCACATGTCAGTCTTTTCTACTTGGGGGCAGCAGTTTACCCTGTGACCTCACTAGTCTTATGAATCTAAGAAGAGTTGTTGATTTTTAAGTTTGTAGCTTTTTTACTTATTGTTAGGATGCATTGGTGACTTTCAAGTTTCTAACAGATCAGACCAGAACTGGAAGTCTTTTTTTTTTAATCAGCATACACACACACACTATATGTGTGTGACACTATGCAGATGGTATGCTGCAGAGAAATGGATGTGCAAGAGAGGAGGGGGTACTTACAGGTCGAAACATTTCAGTGAAGTGAAGTGAAGTCGCTTAGTCGTGTCCGACTCTTTGCGACCCCAAGGACTGTAGCTTATTAGGCTTTTCCATCCATGGGGTTTTCCAGGCAAGAATACTGGAGTGGGTTGCCATTTCCTTCTCCAGGGATCTTGCCCACCCAGGGATCGAACCCGGGTCTCCTGCATTGTACGCAGATGCTTTTACCATCTGCGCCCCCCCCAGGGAAACACTTCAGTAGGATGTTTCAATTGGAAATGCAAGCAAGTTACCTTTGGCTGGGCAATTCAATTGCTCCATGCAAGTTATGGGGCAGATAACACATGTAGCCTTATGTTGTGACCAGCAGTTACCCACATCTAACTCCGCCAGGCCAAAACACAGTTATACTTTTGCTCACTTGAGGAACTGAACTAGCTCTTAAGTGGATTGTGTAGAACTATCAGCTTAAAAGATGCCTGTTGAGCTTCCCTAGGGGCTCAGTGGTAAAGAATCCGCCTGCCAATGCAGGAGACATGGGTTCAATCCCTGATCCGGGAAGATCCCACATACTTCAGAGCAACTACGCCCATGCGTCACAACTATTGAGCCTGTGCTCTAGAACCTCTGAGCTGCAACTGCTGAGACCAGGTGCCACAACGCCTGAAGCCTACGTGCCCTATAGCCAGTGCTCCACAACAAGAGAGTGAGAATCCCATACAGCACAACTAGAGACTAACCCCCATTTGCCGCAGGCCCTCAAAGCAACGAAGACCCAGCACAGCCAAAAATAAACAAATTTATTTTTTCAAAAAAGTTTCCTACTGAGCAGCAGTGGAGATCAGGCACAGTGGGGGTGAGCAGCCGTCCTGATCAACTCTGGTGCATTTGTGAACATACCCTAGGGACTCCCAGAAATATTTGGTGGGGAAGGGAGCAGACCTAGAAAGGATTTGAGAGTCCCGCAAATGTGGGTGACCAAGGGAGCTAGTGTCATTTGGGCAGTGATGTCAGTGTGACTTCATTTGTACCCAGAGATTGATGAGGCTCTGGTCAAGTACCCCTAGGTCAGTGCTTCCTAAATTTTAGTACGCAAAACTTGAAAAACTGGTTAAAACACTGGACCCCACCCCAGGAGAGTGTGATTCCCTAAGTCTGGAGCAGAGCCTGAGATTCTGCATTTCTAACAAGCTCCCAGGTGCTGCTGGTGCAGCCAGTCTTGATAGAAGGCTGGCCTGGAAGCAGTGGGGCCACAAATAAACACTGATCCTGTCTCCATGGTGGGGGAGGGGGCAGGAGTCAGGAAAAGCTTAGTAAGGAAAGTATGTGAGCTGCAAAGATGTGTTAAGTCAGGCACACCAAGAACAGAAGGAGAGGGAGGGCACTTCTCGTGGTGTCGAGAGAAACTAAATAGGTCACGTGGCGATCGACATTGATTGTTAACACAGCTGTAATGAACATATCCACTGTGCTGCCAAGCATTACAATGAAGCACTGATTTTAGATAATGCAGTCTTCATGAGGTGTTAAGCTTTACTAAATATGGTAGGAAACAATTTGAATAACACTTGACCATTTCTAAACTGTGAATTTAGATTATGGGAAGCAATTCACTTATAAAAGAGGAAAAGAGGGGCGACACAAATGTGTTTCATTTCCTACCATAAACTATAATAAATTTTAAAGAAATGCTTCAGGTAAATATCCACCGTCTCCCCTCCCCCACACCCGCAGAATACCGTTGCTTATCTAATAGCTGCAGGCTCTACCCATCTGATAAAAAGGGAATTTTTACTGTACCTCTCCGTAGATTAACATTCTTTAGTTCGCTTTAGTTTTGTTTTGTCTTTAAATTAAAGAAAGACCAACAGTTATTATCAGTCTCTCTGCAGGTTTACACAGATGAATGGTGTTCACATTCAAACGATCACAGTTGACCTGTAGTTATCTTGTTATAAATCAGAACATTGTGTGAAATTCCAGTTGAGTTTTAAATGCCTTTTAGTATTTCTTTAAAATATATTTCATAAAGGATGGATGCTGCATCATAAATCATGTACATATTTAAAATTTTGCCAAATTGCTCTCCAAAAATTTTGAGCTCACATCACCATTCTCTACAATGGTGTGTGAAAGTGTGCAGTGTCCCCATATTTTTGTTAATTACTAAGTGTTGTTAATCTTTAAAATGTTTGCCAATCTGATAGTTGAAAGTGGGGTCTCCTTTTAATCTATATTTTCCTAATAACTAGGGAAGTGAAACATCTACTCTCTCTTGTTGGCTCTTGATGTTTTTTTCCTCTTGTATTTGCTTCTTCATATCCTTTGTCAAGTTTTCTATTGACTTACTTGGCTTTTCTCAAAGATTTGTAGTTCTTTTTCTATTCTAAATAGTAGCCACTTGTGATAAGTGCTGCAAGAAGTTTCTCTCTGCCCTTGGTCTTGTAACTCTATGTTCGTTTTAGGTATGCAGGAGTTTTCTGTGTGTCAATGGAAAAATCTTTCCCTTTATACCTCCTGAGCTTTGTGGCATGCTTGAAAGACCTCCCCCATCTCAAATGGTACTTACTGTAATATATTTCCCCTATATACGTTTCTATATATTCTTCTTGTAGTTGAATAGTTTAATTTTTATGTTTCTATATTTAACTCTTCTAGTATTTACTTTCACACCATCGTGATTATCCAGGTCATGAAGATCTTTTTTGTACAGTTCCTCTGTGTATTCTTGCCACCTCTTCTTAATATCTTCTGCTTCTGTTAGGTCCCTACCATTTCTGTCCTTTATCGAGCCCATCTTTGCATGAGTCAGCTCTTCGCATCAGGTGGCCAAAGTATTGGAGTTTCAGCTTCAGGATCAGTCCTTCCAATGAATATTCAGGACTGATTTCCTTTAGGATGGACTGGTTGGATCTCCTTGCAGTCCAAGGGACTCTCAAGAGTCTTGTCCAACACCACAGTTCAAAAGCATCGATTCCTCGGTGCCCAGCTTTCTTGATAGCTAACTCTCACATCCATACATGACCACTGGAAAAACCATAGCGTTGACTAGACGGACCTTTGTTGGCAAAGTAATGTAATGTCATTGTTACATAGAAGATATTTATGACTCTGGAGGTGGGATTATCAAACAAGAGATTATAGAATCAAAGGAGAGAGCCCCAAACTAAGCAATCCCGTTGAACAAAGGAGATTGGGAAAAAAGAGGCAGTGAAGTCAGAGGAAAACAAGAAAGAATGGTGCCATGGAAACCCAGGAGAGGATGTTTGAAGAATGCAAGTGGCCAACCCTGCTAAACACCTGTAAGAGATCAAGCAGGAGGAGGACAGAGAGAGGACTCTGAATTTAGTAATGTTGAGATGCTTGGTGACCTCAACAAGAGCAGATATGTTGGCGTGGTAAGAATGGACACCCCCATGGACTGAGTTTACGAGGGAAAGGAAAGGTAAGAAGTAGAGATATTGACTAATCATGGACCACAAGTCTAAGAAATGTTGCTTTGAAGAACAAAAGAATGGAAATGGAGATGGATGAGGTGTTAAAAATGGGAGATACATGAACATATCTGAATAATGATGGAAATGATCCAATAGAGATTGAGAAACTCAAGTGGGAGAGAAAGGGGATAACTGAACTTTAAGATATGCCTCTAAGTTAATTTGTTTCCAAATGAATAACCCGTTGTCTTGATACCATCAACTGATTCATCCATTTGTTCCCTGCTGATTTGGAACCTTAAAAAATATGAAATACTCCTTTGTGTTCCATAGTCTGTCCTACTGTTTTTCCATGATTTGGCTTCCATGCTACTAAGACCATTTTCAAGTTATGCCCATTGTGATTGACCTGTTTTATCTCAGCAGTTGTTTTTAGCAGACTAGTTTTGTTCTAGCAATGCAGTATTCTCTTGGACATCTCTCCGGATGCAAGGTAGAATTTTTAAAACATTTTCCACGTGAACTTTCCCCTCAGAAGTCAATTCTTTTCTTGTTCATTCTAGTGTTTCTCCATTGTGCTGTTGGTTTTCCTGAAACATTTACTGACAGGCCATTGGTATGAAGGACTGAGATGGCTACATTTTGGTTAATTGATTTGTAGTCTTCAGCAGTTGTGCATCACTCTTCACCAGACAGATTTTTTTTCTCGAAATGTGAGAGAGCTGTGCAGGTGAACAGTTAGGATGTGCCAACAGGAGGATTCCTGTTTATGAGGCACGGGTGGGGAACAGGTGGCACTCAGAGGTGGGGAAAGTGTCTTAGTGGATGTATCACGGTTTAGAGGATTTAACTGCTATTCCAACACGTCCTTTGTTCTCCATAGCCTTATGGTGGTCTACAAATTACCTGGACAATCCCCACTTATCTCTCCAACCACAGAGTCAATGCTGGGCTCCCTTTCTGTGCACAAGGAGGGCTTTATTTAGAAAGCTTCTCTCACTGGCCATGGCCAGGGCTAAACACTACAACAAGACACCGTGCACAGAGTTGGAGAATGGCCCAGCCACTTTGGCAGACCTTTACCTGTCTTCTCTACTTTCTGTTTCATGACTCACTCTAGCTCCTAAGCCCTGCGAATTCTGAGCTTTTCAGGGGCTCTGTTTGGAAGATTCATAATCATTTCTCCAATATCCTTCTTCCATTCCTGTGTGAGCAGGATGGGGGTTCCAGAGTATCATTTCCAGAAATTTCCTATTGTTTCTGAAAGGTCAGATAACAGTGATTTAGTGTACAGTCCTGTAGAATCGGACGGCCTGGGTCCAACAAGCTCTTAACCTCTCTGTGGCTCTGTTTACTCGTTTTTAAATTGGATAATAATAGTGCCAACCTTGCAGAATTATTTAAGTGGTTTAATACACATTAATTGTTTAGTGCAGTAGCTGGCCCACTGAAGTGCTGAAAGTATGTGTGTGTGCTGTGCTCAGTCATGTCTCTTTGTGACCCCATGGACTGTCACCTGCCAGGTTCCTCTGTCCATCGGATTTCCTAGGGAAGAATACTGGAGTGGGTTGCCAGTTCCTTCCCCAAGGGATCTCCCTGACCCCCATCTCTTGTGTCTCCTGCCTTGGCAGGCGGATTCTTTACCACTGTGCTATTTGAATTTCACATTCCCTTAATTTACTTAAAGTATAGTTGTAAGAAATCCTAGAGATCATCTAATAGAGTACTCTCCTTTTAAAAATGGGCAAAGAAATGAGAAAGAACTTCTCCAAGGCTATTTAGGGGAAGAACTTATACGAAAGTCAAGATTTCTTGCATCTTAGTCCAATTCCTCTCTTACTGAAAATAAATGGATAAATACTTACCATAGGTGCCAAAGTTATAAACTATGTATGTCTGGGACCATTCTATGTCCCTTTTCTCCTGTGAAAACAGAACAGTCCTTCCTTGTATTTAAAGCCCATCTTTCCACCTTGACTTTGATCCCATTCTCTCCTCCTGCTTTCTCTAATATTTTCTTATTATTAACAATGCCTTCTTTTTGTGGTAGATTCAGTCTCTTGCTCTGAACTGGATCCTTTCCACTGGTCTTTAGTCATGTTGAAATCTATCCCAAGTCATTCAAGCCCTGATGCTCCCACTCCTGGATTCTGCTCTATCTTTCCACTCTCTTTCACCTCCAAACTCCTGCAAACTCCTCTTCACATTGTGGGTACTTTTTTCTTCTCCCATCCCACTGGAGCCTGCCTCTGGCCTTATCACGCCAGCAAGCATCTCGCACTAAAATCACTATGACTTCCATGCTACTAAATCCAATTTTCAGGCATCAGATTCTTCCACATCTCAGCAGATGGGACCCAGGTGATAGGTTCCACCATCTTGAAACATGGTCCTCTTTGGGCTGTAGGGTCCTGACACTCTCGTGACGTTTATCCTCACTCCTTTGCCGTTCTTTCTCTGTAATGTCTATTGGCTCGTCACTTCCACCTGACTGGTAAAGGTTGCAGTTACATGAACAGGTCTTGCTTCTTTTATTTTCCCTTATTTTTTAGAGTGCTTTTCTTTTCTATGTTTTAGTCTCTACTCTTCCTGGATGAGTTAGAGTCTAAGACTTTAATAACAGTTTATATAACATTAGCTTCCATGTTTCTATCTCCAACTCAGACCCATCTGCCTATGGACTACTGTCATCCTTTCTTAGACAGCTCAAAAATTCCTCAAAATCAACATGTTCAAACAGAAATCTTTGATTTCCTCTCCTAAAGAAAACACATTAGTGATATTTCATAGCTCTGAAAGGCACACTAATCAATGAAGTTATGCACCCTCCAAACATAGGAGTTATCATCTTTGAGACCCCTCATTCCCTGTATCCAATCCAGTATCAAATTTGTTTTCTAAATACATCTTGAATCCATCCACTTCTTTCTGCTTTCACCTCAACTCCCAGATGCAGCTACCATCTTCTGTACCCTAGCCCACAAAGTGATCTCTTCACGGCCACGTGCTCCCTCCATTCTTTCTTGATTATTGCAGTCAGACTAAGGTTTTCAAAATGCGTGTCTGGGGATGTCCCTGGCAGTCTAGTGGTTAGGACTCTGCACTTTCGCTATCGGGGGCATGGGTTTGATTCACTTCTGACTTCCTCCCCTTCCCCATTTTCAACACACATCTCCATAAAACCATTTAATAGCTTCTTCTTCCTCTTAGGAAAGAGAGAGAATTATTCCACAGGGCTCGAAAAGCCCTGCTGGCTCTGGCCCCTGCTTACTTTTCCAGCTCACCTTGCAAGGCACTCCCTGCCACTGTCTCCCTACCTTTTCCCCTGTGACTCATATTTGCCAGGCCCCTCCCGCCACAGGGCTGCTGAACATACCGTTTCCTCTGCTTGGACCAGTCATCTCTCCCATCTTCGCGTGGTTAACTCCTTCTCAGCCTCTGGGATCTCAGCTCGAGCATTATTTGCACAGAGAAGACAGCTTGGCCTTCGCTGATGAATTCAAGCATCTTATCAGAGCCTCGCCTGGCACCAGATACTGATTCATTACCTTTGCAGTCGTCTATTTATTTGTGTGAATACTTGAATAACTTCTCTCTCCCCTCACTACTCACTCATTCATTTAGCAAATATTTACTGAAATCCTAGTAATACATATACCAGGCATGATTTTAGAAGGGGCAACAACTATAAACAAAGAGCTCTGCAATATGACATCCAGAGGTGAAAAGTACCCTGAAGAAATAGGAAGTGGGAGAAGAGGACAGAGAGTATGAGAGGCTGCTGGCTTGGATGGGATGGTGAGGGAAGGCCTCTCAGAGGCAGTGAGGGAGGAGCCCAGGTTTCATTGAAGAGGAGGACAAGTCAGGAGGTGGTCTGGGGGATAAGCATTCCGGGTCAAGGACCAGTCAGCAGTGAGTGGGGCTGGAGTGAAGCAAGGTTGGGGCAAGGTCAGGAAAAAACAACCACTAGAAGCTTTTCAACAAGGAGTGACAGTGTTTAACGCACATCCTCAAATGATCACTGTGGCTGTCTTGGGGTGAAGAATTAGAAAGGTGAAAGGTGGAAGTACTGAGTTCTGAAGCTGTGGGCCTGCAGAGAAATGATGGGGGTCTGCAGGAGAGTGAGCAGGGCCAAGGTGGCCACAAAGGACGGAGGTGACCGAGAAAAGGACGGCACTGGAATGTGTTTTGATGCTCTGTGTGTCAAGATTTGTGATGGTTTTCTCCAGCGTCTCCAACGGGTTTCCTTCTCACTTACAGCAAGAGTCCACAGCTTAAGCATGGGCAAGGAGGCTTTCTGTGCCATGGCCCCATCTCTCCTCTCCCGTCCTCTCCGGCCATGCTGGCCTCCTCACCCTTCTGTGAACAGGTTGGGTGTGATCCCATCTTTTGTATTAGATGTTCCCCCAGATAGCAGGCAAGCAGATATTGACATGCTTCCCCCCACCACCCAGGGTTCTGATCAAATGTCACCTCATCAGAAAATTTTTTCATGAACATCCTAGATAAATGAGACACTTCCTACTCCCTGGCTGATTAATTTCTCTTTATAGTACTTGCTGACACCTGACAAGTCCATATACTATAGGCAAACATAAAACATGTTATGTATTTATTATTCCCCGAAGGCAGGGATTTGATCTGTTTTGTTCACTATGGAACAAAACTCCCAGAATGGTGCCTGGCATATAGTAAGTGTTTAACAAATATCTGTTAAATTAATATGGTTGAAACAGAGAATAGGAGAAGCAAAGAATGGCTCCAGGCTTTGGGGTCTGAATGATGGTGCTATTGAAGATTTTTCAGAATGTGGACTGGGACTCCTTTGCTATGAGCCTGAAGCTGGAGTCCTGAACTGCTTCATCTATTGCAGGTTTGGAGAAGTCCTCGATCCCTCTGGGCCCATGGAAGCCTGAGAAAGTCCAGAATCCCTTTCTCTTCCCACAGAAAGAAACTAGTGACCAGCGCAGCTTTCAGTCCCATCAGTTGGATCCCAGCCCCAGCACTGATGCTGGAGACGCTCCTACTCTGTGTGTGGTTTCCGGGCAAACAATTGGCTGCCCACTTTAAGAGACAATATCGCTAAGCACTTTTTTTTTAATGCAAAAAGAAAGAAATAAAAAAAGAACTACCTATTTTCCTCATTCCTGCAGGTGCCCAACCCGATTGACTTGTTGGAGTACATTTTCTGCATTCTTAATGGATAGCTAGCAGGAAACGCTTCGTATAGGCTCAGCTAGAGGGGTAGAAAGTTAGCGAGGGGAGGGCACAAGATCGCTAGGCCCTGCTCGAACCAGTACTGAGCTGCTCGAAAGCAGGCCAGGCAGCTCCAGCCAGGAAAACACACCTTCGCCCGGCCATAGCATCTTGCTGTGTCTCCGCTGCTGATGGTCGAGAATTAAGGTGAGAGAAGGCAGGAGCTCTGGGGGAGGCAGGAGGGATGGGAATTCAACTGAGAAGGAACTGGGCTGGGAGGGTGGTGGTGGTGGTAGGGGGCATCACATGCTTTGCTTAAGGAGATGCCTTCCGGTGCCTTTGGGGCTTTGTTCCAAGTGATCACTGTGACAACCTCTCAGACTCCCCATCCCAAGCCCAGGGGTGCTGGGTACCATTTCTCAGAAGGGTGGTAAGCGTGTGCAGGTAGACATCCTGGTAGAATGGAGGCCAAACTATTGCTCTTGCTTTCCTCTTGGCCCAAAATATTTGGGCCGAAAACCAGGCAGTATTTCGATGCCTACTTGGTGTCTTAAATTTCTGAGCACTGGGGAATATTGTAATTACACTATTTGAACTGCACACCTGGCAAAGCTTGGCCGAGGCCAAGGGTTTTGTCTGCAAGAGGCTTTTGCTACAAAGCCAGGCGCCAGTACAGCAGCATCTTGGCCAGGAAAGTCCTACCCTCAGTTCCAGCTTTGCGGCACCTCCTTCTAAGCCAGACCCACCCCGCCACTTCACTTCCCGAGGAAAGAGACCCTTCAGGGTGGGTTTGTGTGGGGATGAAACCGCTCAGGTCACTCCAGAGGTCCAGTGAGAGGCGATTCTGTAAAGGATTAAACCAGGTAACAGCTCACAGATGTGAATAGCCCTCGAATACAGACCCTCATCCCCTGAGGTCTGACTACAGCCAGGGAACTGCTCATGAGATGTGATCCAGAGATGTACTCCAGGGCTTTCCTTTAGAGTATGTGTCCCTGTGTTTGGCAAGGAAGAGAGGGGCATGCGTAGGACTTAAGATTTATTGAGGATTCGCAGTTGTGTGAGGTCTGAGCTCCTCAGGTGAGGGGAGCCGAGATGGTGTTTTCTGATCTGCTCTATTTCTATGGAACTAGCATATGGTCTTTGCCGAGGGTGGGGCTAGGAGCGTGCTTCATGGCATTGATGTCTCAGGGGTCCGGCCAGCTGCTTCTTATGGCTTCAGGGAGACTTAGCGAGGAGAGGTGGCAGGCTGGGTCATACCTGAGCCAGTGGCACCGGCCACTGGCAAGAGGGTAAGAGGGCAAGACCCACAAAGGTGCTAAGCTGCCCTTGCAGGTGAAGGCTTCCAGGAGACGCCATGAGAATGCGTGGACAGACCATCTGCCGGCCTGACTGGGAGCCAGAGGACTGGATCAGGCTGAGGGTCCCATGGAGGGGAAGGGACTGTTCGCCCCGACAGGTAGAAAGGGATGGTGAGAAAAGGCCAGACACCGAAGCCAGGAGACTTGGGTTCAAACCTCAGCTCTGCCACCACCTAGCTGCATGGCCTGGGCCCTTGATTTCCTCTTTCTTTAAGCCCAGATTTGCTCATCTTTAAAATGTGGATAATAGTACCTAGTCTGAGGGTTGTAAAGACTGGAGAAAATATGTTTGGAGTCTCTGGGACAGAATAGGTCTTCTGTGAACTGCAGCTTTAGCAAAAAGGCTGCGTCCATGCTTACCATTACTTGGTCATTCATAATACCATCGCTTTACTATTCATTTGATTGCTATTTTTTGGAAATATATTTGATAGATAACATTGTGTAGATTTAACATGTACAACACGTTAATGTGATGAATTTCTATATTGTCATACAATTACTATCATTACTCTTTATTGGTTCAAATAATTAAATTCTAGTCTTTTAGCAAGTTTGATGATTAGAATGCAGTATTGTCTAGATTCACTGCACAGTGTGGTAGATTTCTAGGGCTTGTTCACTGCTTGTTGCACATTTATTCCCTTAAACAACATTGGTTCTGTCCCCCCTGCCCCTGGGAATGACCATTTTATTCTGTAGTTTGGCTCTGGAAAATTCCACAGATAACTGAGATTATACTTTGAGATGCCATAACGTGCTCAAGGATTACACCTTTGCTTTATTACTCAAAGTCCCAAGTATATGAAGATATCATGTGCTTTTTCACTGAGGAATAATTTGCCTTCAGTGAAACTTGCAGATCTGAACTGCACAATTTGATGGGTTTTGACACATCTGCATCCATCTGTAACCCTCACCCTCTTCAGGATGTGAGACATTTCCAGCACCCCTGTGAGTCCACTCTCACCCTTTTCCAAGCTCTACCTCAAGGCAACTGCTGTCCTGATTTTTATCACCATAGATTATTTGTGCCTGTTTCATGTAAGTGAAGTCATACAATAAGCAGTCTTTCGTGTCTGGCTTTTGTCACTCCGGTTAATGTTTTTGTGATTCATCTATACTGTTGGGTGGGTGTCGTTTGTGCCTTTTTATGGCTGAAGAACATTCCATTGTATGAAAATGTCACAGTTTATTTGTTCTCCTGGTGATGGACATTTGGGCTGTTTTCACTTTTATAAACAAAGCCACTACGAACACTCATGTAGAAGTCTGTGCACACATCTGTTTTCATTTCTCTTGGTTATGTGCCTAGAAGTGGGATTGCTGGGTCTTATGGTAAGCGTACGCTTAGCTTTAGAAGACACCGCTGGACGGTTTTTCAATGTGGTGGTTCCCATGTTTTTTGAAATAAGAATACAGTGAGTTCATTTTTTTTAGGGTGATGCCTGGTGATGCTTAACATGTCTATCACCCGGGGGAAACAGACTGACATGCTCAATCAAAGGCCTCTAGAGACAACAGAATCCAGCTGTGATTGGGGCTAAGATTCTGAAAGGAGAACTTTTAAATAAGGGTCCTCTGCTTACTCCCAGATTCCCTCCAAAGGTTCCCATGATAATCGACTGACACTTCTGGCAGAAAAATAAAATAGGCTGAAGAATTAATATAATATACCCCAACCTCTTCATTTTACCCTAGAGGAATCTGAAGGCCAGGGAGGCCCTGTGATTTCCCTAAAGGCACACACCCAGTCAAGGACAAGCCCAGGTCCTCTGAGCCCTAATTGGTGTGATTTCCTTGCATTGTGCTTTCACTGCACGAAATGGCATCTCATCGCTCAGCCATTGTTTACTTAGTGTTAGGTGCTAGAGATAAAGAAATGAATAAGAAATGGCCCCCATCCTCCTGGATCTCAGAGACTAGACCAGGAGCCGGGCTATTCAACTCTAGTCATTTGCATTATATGCATCAGAATGACTCGATTCAAACTGTCTTTAGCCAGAACTCTAGGCAAGTTGGATTAGATGGCCAGAGGTGATGAAGCACCCGAAACTATTATTTCCCTGGTAAAGAAGGCCATGGCTTCTTTCTGCAGTGCCGTCTGAGTGCCTGGTCCCTGCCTGGGTGCAAAAAACGACAGCCTCTGCCCTCAGGGAGCTCACAGGTAGGACCCATTGAGGCCAAGTTGAAGGCAATTCAGCAAATGACTGTTGGGGCCTTTGCTCAGTATTGAGCTAGGTGGCAGGCACCGCTCTAGGCGCACAGGAAGCCTGGTGAACAGAGTACTCTCTCCCAACGGAGTATCAGTGTGAAAAATGTTAGCTGCATTGGGTGCTGAGTGTATCTGTCTGGGGATTCCCTGGTGGCCTGGTAATTAGGATTCCGGGCTTTCACTACCGTGGTCTGAGTTCAGTCCCTCACTGGGGAACTGAGATCCTGCAAGCCACACTGTGCAGCTGAAAAAAATAAATAAAACAACATGCACCTGGATTTAAAGCTCTGATATTTTCTAAGTGACTCTGGGCAGAGTATGTCTGTCTGGAAGCCTTGATTGTAACTGCTAATTCTAAGATGGAGTAGGGGTGAGTGCAGGACCCCATCCCACACGAATCACCACGTCAGGGGGAGCAGGAGAATTTGGTGTGTTCAGTGCTTCTGCACAGAAGTGGGTGAGGTGGAAATCAAGGCTTGCTAGGGAAACAAATTGTCAGTATCCACTGATTGCTTAGTCAAGGTCTACTGGAGTACTCGTGCCCTTGTTCAGGGGAATCTAGTGGGAGGCAGGCACTTCCCCAGCTGGCAAATTACTGCAGTCTTTGGCTTCAGTGTCCTCTTTCTTTCCCTTTTTTTTTTTTCTTTCCTGATGCTCTTCTAATCACGTTCCCAGACACTCTTTCGCATTTATAAGAGAGGACCCCTTCAGCACTTTATCTTATTTCCTGAAGACTGCTTAGCAGCTGCGCAGCTCCTGGGAGCCCCAGTGAGAGAACCTGAACCTTAGGCGCAAACTGCTTGTCCTCAAGGAAGCCACTTCTGCCAACTTAGCCAAACCACTTGGAAAAAGAGTGCCAGTAACATTTTGCGTTTGCTCTGCAGCTCTCCCCTGAGTCACCATGGAAGACGTGACGAAGACCACCGTCCACACACAGAGCCCTATTAAAACTGAATGGAATTCCCGCTGTGTCCTTTTCACCTATTTCCAAGGGGACATTAGCAGTGTGGTGGATGAACACTTCTCCAGAGCTCTGGGCAATGTCAAGAGCCCCCAGGGACAGAACCCTTCCAGCCCGAGTGGAGATGTGCTGCTGAGGAATGGTGAGCATGTCGGAAGGGAGGGGCTGGAATTCCCTATCAGGCTATCATCAAAGAACAGTTCTGATGTTCTGAGACGTGTGTATATTTGCTAAAGGCACATCATTCTGTTTTGTGAGAAGCCACACCCCTTTCTCAGAAGTTTCACTTGAAAATGGACACTTTATGGAATTCCCTAGTGGGCTAGTGGTTAAGACTCTACGCTTCCACAGCAGGGGGCACAGGTTCCATCCCTGGTTGGGGAACTAAGATTCCACAAGCCACATGGCGTGGGCAAAAAAAGAGAAAAAAACAAAAGGACACTTTAATCAGATTAATATACAGATTTCATTGTGTCCTCAATTAGCTTAAATGCTGGGTTCACACTCAGTATGCGATGAGAGCACCATTATTATTATTATCACTACCTTGGTCTGATAGGGCAAGAACATCAAAGGAGTTGGGCATGTGTCCCCTGTAGAAACACCCAGGCTTCTCTCAGTTAATAGTGGCTGGAGTGGGGCCAGAGGAAGGTGGATAAAATGATTGTCTCTCCGCATCCGTCTCCCCACCCTTAACAGTACTGGGGGTGTCTCTTGCACACACTATTGGGTAATTTTTTTTTAAAGCATTGTCTCATCTCAAAACACTTCAAGAGAGCTGTACCAAAAGGTGCTGAGCTTATGCGTTGAATGCCCTGCTCCCGTTGGAGGATGGACATGCCTCCCAGGAGGGGCCTCTGCCTGTGGGTGAAGAGCTCACAGGTTTTCAGAAGCCATCACTCTGACTGGCCAGACTTTGGGTCTGGATAGGGAATTGGTGTATTAGCCTCTCTGGCCTTTTAGAATTTGCTTCTCCTAGAAATAACTTTTCCAGTCAGGTGAGATGGTTTTCTCAGAGATTCTTTGGAGTTCAGGAAACATGTGGAAGGGGAGCATGTACTAAAGCTAACACTAGGGACCAGGGGCTGGGTGGAGAGCATGGAGGTGCTGTGTAGGGTGTGCTAAGTACTTCAAGCAGCTGCAGGAATGGCTGCTCTTGGGTCATTTGGGGAAATGATGGGTGGGTAAAAGCCCATCCATGCGGTCAATGGGATTCAGAGGCTCTATCTGGCTCCTAGGAAAGGTCAAAATCCTAGGCTCTTCATGCATAGCTAAGTCTGTCCACTTTGGCTATTTGACTCAGAGTTAATTCTAAACACATTGCCTTGAATATATGACAGTCATTTCTTTGTCAGCACCAGCAATTTGTTATCCCTTATTTTCTCTCTCCTGCTTGCCTGGTAAACCCAACCTGCTGCTGCTGCTAAGTCACTTCAGTTGTGTCCGACTCTGTGCAATCCCATATACGGCAGCCCACCCGGCTCTCCCGTCCCTGGGATTCTCCAGGCAAGAATACTGGAGTGGGTTGCCGTTTCCTTCTCCAGAGATATATATAACCAGTTCTTGGTTGCTTATTGGTTTCATTTCACAGCCAGACTCCTTCAAGAGGTGTCCATGCATGCTCTTCCCTCTTCCTCTTCTGCTCTCTCAGATCTGCTCCACTCAGGCTATCATCCTCATCACTCTTTGAAACACTCTTATCCCGGCTCGTGGGTGACTTCCACTTTCCAAAGCAAATGGTCCTTCTCTGTTCTCATCTTAGCTGACTCATCAGCAGCATTTGCTGCAGTTGATTGCTCCCTCCTCTTGGAAGTAACCTCCTTCACTTGGATTCCATAATACCACACTCATGGTTTTCCACCTGTCTCCCTGGTTACCCCTCCTTCTCAGTCTCCTTTGCTGAATGTCCTCTTCTCTTCAAGGCTTCATCTCTTAAACATTTGAGGGCCCTAGGACTTTGATCTCAATTTCTCTCTCTATATTCACGCCCTGGGGGATCTATTCTAGTCTCTTTGTCTTAAATACCATCTACATAAACATCACCTATGTGCTGATGAAATATCATATCTTTACCCAGACTGGATTTCAGACTTATCTACACAGCTGCCTAGTTGATCTTCAGTTCACATAGCTAATAGGAATCTAAACCAAACAGGTCCCAAGCTGAATTTTCTTTTTAAGATTGTTTTTTTTTTTTTTTGATGTGAACCAAAAGTCTATTGAATTTGTTAACAGTATTGCTTCTGTTTGTGTTTTGATTTTTTGACTGAGAAGCATGTGGGATCTGAGGTCCCCTTCCAGGGATCGAACCCACACTCTCTGCACTGGAAGGCTAAGTGTTAACCACCAGACCCCCCAGGAACGTCTTGATCTTCCCCTCACCCTGCTCTGTCCATAGTCTCAATAAATGGCAGCTGCATCCTTCCAGTTAATTGCAGTCATCTTTAACTCCTCTCTGTATCTCATACCCCACATCCAACCCTTTGAACAATTCTGTAAGTTCTACCTTCAAAGTTTGTCTGAGCTCTGAATATGTTTCTCCACCCCCACTCCTGTCCCCTTAGTCTGAAAAGCCATCCTCTCCCCACTGGATTTTTGCCTCCTCATCAGTCTATCTGCTTCTTCCATTGCTCCCCTTCAGTCTGTTCTCAAAGTAGCAGTCAGAAAGTTGTACCATATCACTTCTCTGTTCGAAATCCTCCAGTAACTGCTCATCTTACTTGGAGTCAAATCCAAGGCCTTCTAGGGGCCCTCACTTGCCTGAGCCCCTGTCATCTTTCTGATCTCATCATCCTCTCACTGCAGCATAGCCTCCTTGCTCTTCGTAGTGTGTGGTACTGCCTCACTTCCTCTCTCCCCTCTTCCTGAAATGCTCTTTCCCAGGTAACTGCAAGACTTCCCCTTCATTGAAATCTCTGTTAGAATGTCGTCTTTCAGACTGGCCTTCCTGAAAAATCTATTTAAAACATAGAAGTCCCCACCCTTTCACTGTCTTACCCTGTTTTATTCCTCTTAGCATGCGTCACCATGGGGCATATTGTATATTTTACGGGTTTCTTATCTCTTCCTACCCCCTAGACGCTGTCGGTCTGTTAAGTGCTGTTTTCCAAGTACCCACCCTAATGTCCGACACATGGAAGGTACTCAATAAATATTTAGGGAATGAATGAAATTGTGATTTGGATCACAGGGTGCTGATGTCTGTCATTGATGGGGTTACTGGAGAGACAGTATCAGTATCATTTGGTATATGGCTTTAGACCCAGGCATCCTGGGGCCGGGTCAGCTTTACTGTTGTTTAACCATGTGACCTCAGGGCACATCACCTCATCTCTCTGGGCCTCTGTTTCCTCATCTGTAAAACTGAGTATCATTGAACTAAAGGAAGAATCAGTGAGATTACTCATGTCAAGTGGCACATAGTCAGTGCCATGTAGGTGGTAGTTAATTTTTGTGGTGTGTGAAGGCTCGAGGCAGGTTTTTTGAATGTTTACAGTTACAGCCTTCAAACCAGCAGGACCCTCCCCTTAGCCTCCAAGTTGTCCACTGGCTTCTGCTGGGTGGCTGCTGCCCAGTTTCTTAACTCTCCTGACTTCACTTTGTATTCTATGAAGCCCCTGCCCACAAATGAAGCTTGGCCGTGGTCTTGTATCTGGCCCAAGATAGCCTTCTCTGGCCAAACAGAGGTGGCTTTCTTCTCTACCTACCTTCTGTGTTGTCATATTTTCCGTGTGATAGTCTCACAGATCCCCTCGCAGCGTGTGTTGTAAGTTAGGCCGGTGTTTGTCCAGCTGACTGAACAAATGAAGGAGAAAGCCTCTTTTCTTCAAGGCCTCTCTTACCCAGTTAGGAGTCAAATTTCTCATAAGCTCTGTTGCCTCCGGGGAGGGTCCCCTGAAAGAAGACGTGTCCCCAGTGGTTCTCACTGGCGGTGTTCTATGAACTGCACGCAGCTTCGAAATTGGTGGGAAATCCATAAAGCAGCTCTTGTCACCAACACTTAGCATCCTCTCAGCTCCTGCAGGCCTGCCCCAGGCTGCCTGGCTTCAGTGAGGCCCCAGCTAAGCTGAGAACAGGCTCCCATTCATGGGCTCCCATGGCGGGCTCACCCACATTTTAAGGGTGCTTTGACAGGCCCATGTGGCTAGGAAATACCATTGAATTTCCTGGCTGCTTTTTTCAAATCCAAGTTGTTTTTTAAATTTACTTACGTATAATTTATACTGGCCCTACTGGTAGAAAAGAAAACACATGCTGAAAGTATCTGAATTCTTTCCCTTTTAAAAGGACATTGGCGATTTCAGAGTAGGTAACTTGGAGAAGCTTCATAAATTACCATTTCTGGGGGCTTATCTTGGTGCACGACCCACCCTGTATTCTTCCTGTCCCAGCCACGAGCCCAGAACCAGGGCTGGTTCCCTTCCCTCAAGGGCTGCTGAGAGAAGGTATTCGTATAACCTGAGCCCTCCGAGGTCTTTCATAGCCAGCCTCCTTCTCTGCTCTCCTCCAGAATCCAGTGGGGTTGGGGAAGAAATGCTGAGTTTCTTTCTTTTTTATTTATTTTTTCAATTTTAAAAATTAAAGTATAGTTGATGTACAGTGTTGAGTTAGTTTCAGGTGTACAGCAAAATGATTCAGTTATATGTAAGTATATTATATGTATCTACTCTTTTTCAGATTCTTTCCCCTTCCAGATTCTTCCAAGATACTGAATATAGTTCCCTGTGAGAATGTATCTGTTAATCCCAAACTCATAATTTATATTCCCTCTTTCCCCTTTGGTAACTGTAAGTTTGTTTTCTGTGCCTGTGAGTCTGTGTTTTATAAATAAGTTCTTTTTAGGTTCCACATATAAGCAATATCATAATGATATTTGTCTGTCTCTGGCTTACTTCACTCAGTAGGACAATCTCTAGGTCATCCACGTGTTGCCCATTAGCACTCTCACTAATAATGTTTCTGATGGCCAACATTTATCGAGTGAGATGTTCCAGGCCCTGTCCCAAGGGCTGGTACGTGAATTATCTTAGTGAATCTTCACAATTGCCTTTTGGTTAACTCTCACCACGCTCATTTCCTAATAGGGAAATTGAAGCGCAAAGAATCAAGTGACTTGTTCAAGATCCCACAGCTGATAAGGGGTAGCTGTTCACAACCAGATCATTCAGTTCTAGATACTGAGCTCTTACTGGGCTTTCCAGGTAGCTCAGTGGGAAAGAATCCACCTGCCAATGCAGGAGATCTGGGTTTGGTCCCTGGGTCAGGAAGATCCCTTGGAGGGGGAAATGTCAATCCACTCCAGTATTCTTACCTGGAAAATTCCGCAAACAGGAGCCTAGCGAGCTTACATACAGCCCATGGGGTAGCAAAAAAGTCAGACATAATTGAACATGCATGCACAGAGCTCTTAGCCATTTTCAAAATACAAGCACATGTTCTGTCTTTCATCTCCATTTTCAGTTGGGAAAGGGAACCTGGCTAATCAGCAAAGGACCTAGACAGGTGGTTGTGAAGGAGGGGGTGGGACTGAGTAGGAAAATCTCCCCCCCCCCCACACACACAGGGTGCCCTGAAACAGAGCTGTCCCCCACAAGCTGTCTCTCTGTCCTAGTGTTATTTCAACCTCAGCTAATACAAATAATATTTCTTTGTTTCTGGAGTGAATGCATCAGAGACAAGTGCCACCAGCCAAAATGCAGAGCGGGGAGTGTCAGTGTGTGCACATCGGTCAGGACAAAGTTAGGAACTTCATGGGGCAAGATATGTGTGTGTGTGTTTGGAGGGTTCTCGGCTTCGACTTCATCGTAAACCCGCATTTATATTAAAGGTGGAAACAGGACAGGGAAGGAAGGGAAGATTAGATGGAAGGCAACCAGGCAATTATGCACTGGCCTTTCACAGCTGTGACTCAGGTTCACTGAGTCAAGTGGGTTCTTACGTTTTTACTTTAAAACTAATTTTTTTGGGGGGAAAAAAGGCAAAACTAACTTTCTAATCACAAAGATGCTGTGTTAAGTTTTGAAACTTTACAAAACACAGAGAAGCATTCAGGACACAAAACCACATGCACATCTAGGTGCCCATACTAAGTTTTACAGCCTAACGTCACTTGGCTTTTTTAACGGGTAATAAACCATATATGGCACCCCACTCCAGTACTCTTGCCGGGAAGGTCCCATGGATGGAGGAGCCTGGTAGGCTGCAGTCTACAGGATCGCTAGGAGTCGATACGACTTCACTTTCACTTTTCACTTTCATGCGTAGAAGGAAATGGCAACCCACTCCAGTATTCTTGCCTGGAGAATCCCAGGGACAGGAGAGCCGGGTGGGCTGCCGTCTATGGGGTCGCGGAGTCGGACACGACTGAAGCGACTTAGCAGCAGCAGGAGCAAACCATATATATCTTTACTGCCATTTCATGTTCTACTAAGACATCATTTTATCCTTTTTTATAGGTGTTTCAAATCTTAAAATTTTTGGACATTTAGATTGTTGCCAATCTTTCAACTATATGTAAATACCACATTGAATATCCTTGCAGCTCAACTTTTACATGCATCATTGATTATATTCTTAAAATATATTGCTGTGGGTAGAATGACTATATCAAAAAGTCCACTCAGATTTTAGGGTTTTGATATCTGCTGATAAATTGCTGCCAGAAATGTTAGGCCTGTTATGCTCATCTGCCATTTTTCCAGCTACGGGAGTGGGTGCATTCTCAAGATAATAGGAGGCAGAGCCGGCCAAGCGTGAAGCTGAGACTCAGCCAGCTCTCCACCTGCTAGTTCTGTGGCCTTAGGCAAGTTACATTAACCACTTTGAGTCTCTATTTTCCCATCTGGACGGTTGTGAAGCTCACCTGAGATGCATCCAGAATGCTAGACAAAGAGCCTGGCCCATAGTAAGTGCTTAGTAAACAAAAGCTCCTCTAGATTTACAGTCTTTCCTGCCCACCTTTGATGGATTATTTCTGGGAATTGACACATGGCACAAAGGCTTCTGAAATCTCCCTTAATTTTTATTTTATTTATTTGGCTACACCAGATCTCAGTTGATGCACAGATCTTCGATCTTTGTTGCAACAGGCAAGATCTTTAGTTGTGGCGTGTGGGATCTAGTTCCCTGACCAGGGATAGAACCCTCGACTCCTGCACTGAGAACGTGGGTCTTAGCCACTGTACCACCAGGGAAGTCCCAGAAATCTCTTTTATAGCCACTATCTACTCCATCCTCCATATCAGCCCCAAAGCACCCCTGCTTCCCAGGCTCCTTGGCTCTGGCCTTTCCTCTCTTCCCTTCTGTGATAACTGAGGGCAAAGACTCCTCAGACCCCCTGCATTACCATTTGGCTTTTTTCCTGGTTGATCCTGTAGAGTGTTGCAAGCCGGGAGAGAAACCCGTGAATGTGAGCCTACGCTGCGTTTCTAAACCAAAATAATAATTAATAATATTAACCACAGCAGCAGCTCTCACTTCTTGAGTGCCTATAAGGTCCTGGGCACCATGCTAAACCTTTTACATGGATTGTCCCCTTCCATCCATGGGAGGGGACATGTTTGGTGTCATTGGCTGTTAAGGGGAAGCCTCTCTGAGGGGTTGACATCGAAGTTAGTGTGTCTAGAAGCCAGCCTGGAACAGGGTGTCAGGGCCACCATGCAAGGACAGAGCGTAGGGAGGAACATCTGGGGTAGAAGCAAACTCTTTGATGCCTAGTGGTGCTTTCTAGAAGGTTCTGGGGCTCTCAGAAGCATCTATGGGTTTGCTTAACGGGTGGGAGAGTAGCTTGATATTTTCTTCCTAAAGGGATAGGGAGGAAATGGGGACTTGTGCTCTCTGAACAGGACCTGGTCTTAGAACCAGGGTCTTCCGTGAATGCTAGAGGCATGGATGGAACTAAGAGGCAGGGGCTAGATGCTCACAGTAGGAGTCCAGGGGTTGGAAGCCTTTTGTATTCCTACTGAAAGAAAGATCCAGCCTCCAGGGGAGGGGAGGAGCAAAATAGGGAAAGGGGATTAAGAAGTACAAACTACTATAGACAGAAGTTACAAGGATGTAATGTATAGTTCAGAGACTACAGTTAATATTTTAGAATAACTATAAATGGAGTATAATCTCTAAAAATATTGAGTTACTCTGTTGTATACCTGAAATTAAAATAATATTGTAAGCCAATTATATTTCAATTTTAAAAAAGACTAAAGCTGCATCCACTTTAACACATCGTAAGATATGGGGTGGTTAATATTTCATAAACACTGCCTAGTATGGACTCACATCTGAAGGAAAAAAATAGAATATGAAAAACCTAGCCTTCCCTAAATGTCCCCAAAGTGTTCCTTGCTTGTTCTCCATTCATTAGGGTAGGCTGGGGTTTGAGAAGGCAGTGGACTCTTGCCTGGAGCTCTAAGAGGGGGAACTTGGGTAAGGAAGTGTCACCAGGGCCACTTATTTGAAGCCTGAGAAAGAGACCACCAAAGTCCAGGGTGTCCACTCCATGGGACACCATACCCAAGCCTGCCTGGAAAGGTAACTTTTCTGGGCCCCCCAAGGCCTACAATTGGGTTACTGTGAATTCAGGATTGGGACTCTCTGTGTCTTCCCACATACTCCCATCTAAACTGCTCTGGGGCACTCAGTGAGCAAGTGGGACCTCGGACAGGCACATCCACCCACTCCCCTTAACCTTTCAGTCAGACAATTCTGGAAGGGAAGCAGTTAAAGAAAATATGCAAAACATGCTGGGGCCCTGCCTTCCACATTTCAAGCCTTCCAAACCTTGGTCCTATGTATGAGATCTAGAAGGCCAGTTCAGATGGAAACTGCCCAGTTGTCAGAGGCTAAACATTGTTTCTCATTTGTGCTTAGGACATGCAGTACCCTCATTCAATATGAAGCAGGAACAGTGATTAGCCTAAGTCAGCTTAATCATTCTATTTGTGCTACACAGTGGCCCTGAATTGCTACTACCCCACATAGATAACTGCCTCGAATTGCTACTACCCAGCAGATACCAGTTTTCAAAAGTAGCAGTCATCCTCAGGAACAAATCTTGCTAATTGTTTCATTGCCCTTGACCTCATTAAAAGAAGCCAACTGTCCCCCATCGCTCATGAACAATGTGAAAAGTTGAGCAGAATATCTGTGCTATGTAGGGTAGGGCTTGTTTTGCCCTTACCATCTATATTACGTGAAAAGCTGTGCTGGTGGGTGAGACACTCCAGCATCACTGGGCAGACCTATCAGAAAAGATCCAGGCAAACTGAACATTCAGGAGCGCTGGGTGAGGTGCACGAGGAAGGGAAGGGGGCCAGACTGCCTCTCCAGCCCTCCAGTCTCCCTTTGTCTCCACACCCACGCCCCCTTCATTATCTTGGATAGATGAGAACCTCCAGGCTTTAAGCACCATCTGCCAGGGCTCTCTCCCGCCTCCCCTCTTGCCTGAGTGGGTGTTGAGAATGGGGAAAACATCCGTTCATGTCAAGCTGCCCAAGACTCTTCGAGAACTCCAATTTAGCTGCTGTTAGAGGCACAATTTGAATAGTGTCTCTGAGACCACAGGAGACTCTATCCCCATTAGCTAATCCACAAGAATTTTACAAAAAGAACCTGAGTCATCACTTGACCTTGAACATTTTGCTTTTATAGGAAGAAGTCCAAGAAACTGGGCTTCCCTGGTGGCTCAGATGGTAAAGAATCAGCCTGCAATGTGGGAAACCTGTGTTCGATTCCTGGGTTGGGAAGATCCCCTGGAGGAGGGCATGGCAAACCACTCCAGTATTCTTGCCTGGAGAATCCCCATGGATAGAGGAGCCTGCTGGGCCACAGTCCACAGGGTCACAAAGAGTCAGACATGACTGAGCCCACGAAGCAACCACTTTCCTACCCATCACTGACCCCCTCCTGCTCTGATCTCTGCTTGGCTAATCTGCTTTGCTAACTTGGTCCAGTCTCTTAACATCCCCATGGCCCAGACCGTTCTTGAAAATGAAATTTCAACCCCAGACTTGTAGTATACTGGCAACCAGTGTTTGGAATACATTGAAGAGGAAAGGCTTCACAAAACTTTATGAAGGGTCCTTCTCTTCAGTGTATTCAAAACACCAGCTATAAAATAAAAGTCAAACAATGGCAACAAACAACATAAATAACCTTTAATCAAGTAATTCTATTTCTAGAAAAGTTTCCTTGAGGGGCTAGTTGGACAAGTATATAGAGATGTATATATGAAGATGCTTATCCCGATGTTGTTAATTGAAAAAATGGAATAACTGAGCTGCCCAAGTATGTGTTTGTTAGTCATGTTGCTGCCTTCTGATGGCATGCCGTGCAGTGATTTGAAAAGCTGGTGTTGGTTCTATTTGTTGCTATAGCAGGATGTTTGTGATATTTTAATAACATGAGAACAACTGGAAAAACAATGTGTACATATATAGAAACATCCTGGAAAGAAGTACACTTAAAGATAGACACTGATAGTCTCTGATATTATGCTTAGAGTGATTTTTTTAACCTTCTCTACATTTTTCACATTAAAGAATACATTATATTAACCATACATAGTAGGTGTGTGCATTCTCAGTTGTTCAGTCATGTCTGACTCTTTGCAAACCTTTGGACTGTAAGTCCATGGATTGTTCAGGCAAGAATACTGGAGTGGGTTGCCATTTCCTCCCTCAAGGGACTTCCCAACCCAGAGGTCTACCAAACTGGCATCTCCTGAATCTCCTGCATTGGCAGGTGGATTCTTTACAACTGAGCCACCTGGGAAGCCCCTGTGTTAACGATAAAAAAAGCTAATTCCATTTTGAAAACAATAAACAAACCTGTCTTCTAAATCTTTCCTTCCCAGATAGTGACATGCCTCCAAATCAGTGGCGTTTTTCTGCTCCGTGGACAAAGCCACAGCCGGAAGTATGTTTCGCAAACGGTGCCGCCAGCTACAGCTTGAATGGATCTGCTCTCATGCCTATGGATCAGTACCCACTGCCCCTGACTGGGGGCCCCTCCGTTCAGCCTGGCGAGCTGTGGCATTTCTCCTCTCTCGCCAGCCCCAGCTTCCCAGAGCCTGGCTACCCTCATGCTTTTTCCACTGGGCACTTGGTTCCGGAGCCCCAGCCTGAGGGGAAGTATGAGCCCCTCCTAAGTCTCCTCCAGCCAGAGAGATGCCTAACCCATCCTCAGGAATCTGCCTTGTGGGAGGATGGCAACCCTGCCCAGATGGCCGGAAGCACAGGATTGCTCTTCAACCTGCCTCCCAGCTCAGCCCACTGTAAGGAAATGCCTCCGAGTACGGTTGGAGGGTTGCTTCGGATTGGTTGTGGTTGAGAGTGAGTTGGCATGAGATGGGATGGGAAGACTAATTGCTGCCTCTCCAGCTGTGGGGCTTCTGAGGGACAAAACATCTATCTTCACTAGGCTGTATCGATAGTCACTGTTTAATGACTAAAGGGTTGCATAGATAGCCAGCCAGATGCAGCTGGCCCAGAATATTCGCCCTGGTCTGCTGACTCGGACTTAGCCTAGAAAAATGATGGACTGCTGCCTAAAGTCTTAGGGTCTTGCATTCACCTCACTGTGAACTGCCAGATAACCCATGTGTAAAACAGAACTCAGTGATATACCTACAGGCTCAAAACTATCCTCCAAACAGGTTGGCAACTTGCAATAATGCCAGACTCCTGGGTAGAAACAAGGGCCGTCTATACCAACCATCTGCTCCACACATTAAAATTCAAAGAAACAGTGGAGGCCGCCCCCTTGCTGCCTGGAGCCCGTCATGCTGCCTGGCTGTCTGGGCTTTTGCTCCCTGACCCCTACCCCTCACCCAAGCGAAAACCTCCTTAATGTCCATTCACTGTTTTATTCCATTTACTCACTCACCCGACATATTTAATTAGCACCTACTAGATGCAAAATCTTGCCAGGAGAATCTCAGGGACGGGGGAGCCTGGTGGGCTGCTGTCTCGGGTTGCACAGAGTCGGACACGACTGAAATGACTTAGCAGCAGCAGCAGCAGCAGCAGATGCAAAATACCCATCGAGAAATAAGACTCCCTTCTTTGTAAAAGGATGGGAAAGAATTGGCCTGAAGTGTACTTGAACCAAAAAAACCAAGTGACTCTCCTGCAAGATTTGCCCTTCACATGAAATACTGGTAATAATAGATGCTTTGTAGTTTCTTGGGGCTGAGTCTCCATCTTTGGCTTTCTGCACCTTGGATGAGTTTTCTTTTACAGCTTCCTGGTCTGTGCCTGAAAGAAACTGCCAGAAGCTGCTTTTACTTCTGAACTAAGTATATTTATGTTACACCAAGGCCTAAAGTCAGATGCTGTGTTCCATCCTAATGTCAAAAACAAATTTTCTGTTAAAATACCATTCCATCATTTGCAGAGTTTGATTACCAATGTACTTAAAGAGTAAATCATAAAAATGTCAAGCTTGGGAAACCTATGAGAATTCCTACCCTTGTACATTTTCAAAAATCTGTTCCTGCTGGATTCAGAGGGGAAAATGAGGCCAACTATGTGTATATGCTTGTGCACACACAGTGGAACCCTGTCTTGATGGATGGCTAGAACACAGCTCAGATCATCGCATCCCAAACAAAACAAGCCCATGCAGTTAAAATCAAATTTAGGAAAGATTTAGCAAGCATCTAGTATATGCCAGGCACATCATAGCAAAGCCACAATGCCAGCATTATCACAGGCCCAAAAGTTCTAGATGCATTTTCAAACAAATATTCATCACCAAAGTCTCAACTATTGCCAACTCTTTACACTCTCCTACTAATGCTGATATCTACTGGATGAATCAGTGGCTGACAGTCCAGGATCTGTTGAAGAAATTAGCAACCCTTGATTAGAAACACTGCCTGTAATATGGGAACAAAGCCCCAAGGGCATACAAAACAGAAGTGTCTCTGTTTTTATAGGATCTGATAAAACATATCAAATGTCAAAATTAAGGAGCACATGATTTGGAGTTCCTTGGGGGGCTACTGTGCACTTTCTAATCCAGTCCCTGATTTCATTCCTAATCATATTTTCTTTCCTAGTTAAGAAAATCTATTTCCCCCCTGATGGTGGACCTGCCGGTGCCAGCTTTGCAGTTGAAAGTGAGTGTCTGATTCTGTCTTTGATATCTTGTCTCTGTATCCTGAGAAAAACTTATAGCTGAAAAACCAGGATCTCCAGCAACTGAAATGACCCTCATTTCTGTTATTTGGTGTTTTTACCCTTAGAATTGGTTACCTTTAAGTCCCAAAGAGCCCATGCACTTAGTATCTTGTAAAATATTTTGCCCGTTTTTAATTTGGCTGTAAAAGCAAATTCTATTAAGTTCTTTTATCTGAGCTGGATTTAGTGAGGTAACAACCAAGGTGATGCAGGAAAATGAACAAATTCATGAAGGTTAGCCTGCTCTTTTCCAGATGTTCAGTTTTCAGCCTAGAACATAGGGCCACCCCAGGACTCTGCAGTCAGAAAATGCCACCTGATACCAAAGGCTAGGACTCTGGGCTCCACATTCAATTTGAAAGTGGTGTCAGTAAGAACCGCCCAATGAAGACAATCTCTGATTTGACATGAGGACCTTCCTGGCTCAGGTTTGAATCTACCTTCGTTAGTTACTAGCTTCAGGAACTTTAACCACATTTCTTCATCTCTCCATACCTCAGTAGCTTTATTTATAAAAGGAGGATTAAAATAATGCCCACCTCATCAGATTTCTGATAAGGATTAATTTACATATATGTATTGACATGTACATACTGATGGAAATGAGACTCTAGTAAGTCAGCACACGGTAAGGCAGCAAAAAGTGCCTTTAGGGAGGGCATCCGTGTGCCTTCAGCTGTTCTCACTCTGTGTGTCTGAGAGGCATCAAGGGAAGAGCTGCCACCGCAGCCTCGGATCTCTGGCACTTTACAGTTTGGTGTGGAGTGGGGGTGAGCAAAATATATAGATCTCCCTAAAATGTCCACTCCTTGAGGGCCAAGACTTTGAGAGGTGTACTAACCCATCCTGGCACCTGTGGCAGTGCCTGGCATGGAGGTCAGAATATATGTGTCTAATGAATGAGTGAGCAGATGCCGGAAACAATAAAAGAACATCAAAAAAGGAAATGGTAAAAATCTATCTACTGATAGAGGATAAATTAAGATTTTTTGATGCCGTTGAGTGAAACAAGCAAGTCACAAATCACCCTCCGTGAGGAATTGGTTGTGCCCAAGTGACAAGATAGATTAAGGGCTGATTGAAGAGCCTTAGCAGTTTCATCAGGCTTCATGGAAGTCTTCCTGAAGGGATGAGCTCTGCTCACCTTCTAATGTATAAAATCAGGATTATCAAGTTTCCTAAGTACTTGTTAGCTTATACATTTAAAAAATTGTAAGCCTTAGAATTACCAAAAGCCTGATGCTTTCAATTGCTCATAGGCCCAACTTAACAGCAACACCATGTATCGGTGGTGGCTATGAGCTCAGTCCCCACAATGACCTTATGATTCATGTATGAAGACATCTTAGGTGCCTTACACGAGGCATGCAGTAAGTAGAGGTTGGATGAGTAAAGAAATGAATATACCCATTTTATAGATGAGTAAACTGAGTCTCAAACAGGTGAAAGGACTTGGCTTAAGATCATACAGCAAGTGGCAGGGGTACAATTATTTCTCTGCTCTCAAGTGTCATAATCATCAATATCATAAGTTACATTAAACATAAATCATCAAAAACAATTCCAACTTAAATCAAGTGTACAGCAGTGAAGACTAGCAAGCGGTATGATTGCTTCACTGTATATGGGCTCACTGTCTATCTGTGAACCAGGGCAGTATCCTGAGTCAGATGAGGGGGCGCGGAAACTTGGAAAGCATGCAAAGGAGCAGTATTACCCTGAGAAAGGGCCATGTGGAGAATAGTTGACAGGAAGTGTGGAATGGGTACCTGGCTATGCCAACAGCCCCCGGTTCACTATTCTGCCACTGTGGCTCTGGGCAGAAGGAGGCAGCAGGACATGGAGAGTGGAAAGGGGGTGACTTTCTAGGTGAAAAAAGGACCAGGAACACCCCTCAAAGCCCACATTCTTAAGAGAGCACAGCGCCCATTTCCCCGTCTTGCCTGAGAGGAGCTTGTGAAACACCTAGATTCTGCGCCATCACTTCCTGGTTGAGTAGTTTTGGCATGGAACTCAGTAGCCTCTTTATATGTTTGAGTCTTGATATATTTTATGTTAATCTGATTTGGGATTTTTGTTTTGTTTTGGCCATGCCAAATGGCTTGTGGGATCTTAGTTCCCCAACCAGGGACTGAACCTGGGCCCTTGCAGTGAAAATGCTGAGTCCTAACCATGGGGCCACCAGGGAGTTCTCATATATTGACCTGATTTTGAAGTGAGCTAAATGAAACTGTCAGGAAAGATGTTGGTAGTCTGAAAGATTTCCTCTGTTAGGCCCCAGATAAATATTTGTTGAAGGAAGGCAGACCCCCCTCCTGCCCCTCCGATATGGTCTAGTCCTCTCAAGCGGGTACCACACACCCACATGAGGCAGAGGCCATGTGGAGAGAAGAGCCATCTGCTGGAAGCATAGTTGGAGGGACCTTTCTGGAGGGACTCCCCAGAACTGGTGCCAAAATATGTAGTGAATTTGATTTTTTTTTAATCTGCAAAAATAGTGGTTCATTGTACATTCTTTCAATGTCTACAGAAAATATTGCCAGACATGGTGCACATATATATATATATATATATATATATATATATATAAAATGGTGTAGAAAACTCTTCTTGGTCCCTGCTCTCATAGTTATTAGTCTAGTGGGGAAGGTAGACTCCACCAAAAAAAAAAAGACAAAATAAAATGTTTGCAAGCTATGGTAAGTCTGAAGGAAACATACCGAGTGTTGAAACAGCAAAACAGAGGTCAGCTTTGGATAAAGGGGGTCAAGGGTGGCTTTGATGAAGTGATGTGTGAGCAGGGACCCAAATGGACTGAGGGATGCCGGAAGCTTTAGGAAGGGCTGGGATGGAGATGGAGGAGGCTGCCCTGCCCAGACCAGAAGTGAGTGAGGACTAGGAGAAACATGAGTGTGGGCAGAGTGAGCCCTGGACAGGTCGACTGGGGCCGGGCAACACAGCACCTTCTGGATCATGGTGGGAGGTTGATTTTCTCTTCTAAGTGACTCAGTGAGGTACGGCAGGGTTTGAAGTGTGATCCAATTTGCATTTAATAAGGCCACAGAACTATTGTACAGAGGATGCACTGGAGAAAGAACTAGTTAGGCCAGAAGCACAAGATGGTGGCCCGAATCAGATGGCAATCATGGACGCCGGCTGAAGTGAATGTGTTTGAGATCTATTAATATGTGGGGTGTTTAGGTTTTCATTTCCCTGCATGAGCAACTCTGTGGATACTGGTACATGTGTGGAAATGAGGCAGATGGTAGGAGAACACAGCTCTGCCTTGGCCACATTCACTCTAGGTGATGATAAGACATGCACGTGGATGGCCCTCTCCAACAGTTGTATGTACATGTGGAGTTCAGAAATGGGGGAGAGTCTGAGCAAACTTTTGAGATGGTTCGGTATGAAAATGACACTACAAGCCACTGAATGATCACCCAGGCAGAGAAAAGGGCAGAGGACAGAGTCCTGGAGTGTGCCAATATTTAGAAGCTGAGGGATATGAGAACCAAGCAGACGATACAGAGAAGAGCAGCCCCTGGGTGGGAGAAGAGCCAGAGAGTGTGGTGTTATAGGAACGCAAAGAGGAGAAAGTTTCCAAACACAGAGAGTGATTACCTGTGTCAGAGGCTTCCGAGAGATCAAATAAGAGAAGGCCAGAGAAATTCCTATTGGATGTGGCATCAGAGATTCTGATAACGTAGTTAAGAGCAGTTTTTGTTAATAGCATGTGGACGAAAGCTGGATGGGGTGGGCTGAAGAGGGAATGGCAGCTGAGAATGTGGAGATAGTAAATGGCAGTAGCTTCTTGGAGAAGCTTAGCCTTGAGGGAGGTGAATAAAAGTAAGGTAGTAGCTGCAGAGATTAGTGGGGTGGAGAGGGTCTTTTATTTATTTATTTTTTAACGAAGGCAAACATTAGAGCCTATACAGAAAAGTAATTAGCCTCCCCTCTCCCCCCCAGAAAAACCCTCAGGTGACCAGAAAGAAAAAATAAAAATAGAACCTATACAGAGATGAAGAGATGGATGACAAGCCAATGACAATAACTTCACGGCTGGAGACAATTGCGAGATGTGGGGAAGCAGTGGCATTTGCTAGGAGGAGGGGACATTCTGCCATTGAAAGCGGACAAAAGATGGGGGATAAGGACACAGATGCCACTAGATTGGCAGGCTTGTTTGTGGGGAGTCGAAACATACGAAATGATTTTGAATCAGCTATAAAGGCTGACATGAGTTTAAGTGGAAACAGTTGGCTGACTTGTGTGATTTTTTTTTTTTTTTTCACCAAGGCTGTTGGGTTAATGTAACGCCCAGAGAAGCCAAACTAGCTGATCCAGGGTTGAGATTTTGACAAGTGAGCATGATGAATGAGGGACCATAGCACGGGATCATGGTATTTAAGCTGCTCAAAGAAGGAAATGGAGGCAGATGGAAGGTGCTGGGTAGTAGAGGTTGATGGATTGGAGGATGAGATTATGTAAAAGTGTGGTGATAAGACTGCTTAAGCCAATGACATCGGGAGATGGTGGTTTGAAATTGAGATGGTAGGGCTGCCACCTGTGTACGTGATGACGTCTAGTGCGTGGCCATGGCGAATGGCTGACTGAGGTGCCGTGAACCAAAGGTCATTAGAAGGTGCAGAGAATGGCAAGAACCACAGAAATGAGGTAAAAGAAGAACCCATAGCTCGCTACACCACGGGTGCTGTTTTTATCCTCATTCACAGATGGGAACGTGGCCAGAGTTAACGTAAGTGCCAGGGTCAGTTTTCTGTCCTTGGTCTTACTGAATAAGTTAGCTGCACTGTGACCACACGATAATTCTACTCTACTCCGTATAAGGACGCTACCTCTTCAACAAATATTACTGAGCCTATCTGTGCCAGGCACTGTTATAAGGGCTTTACCTGTGTTTAACTCATGTAGGCAATAGGTATCATTAGTATTCCCATTTACCAGATGAGGAAAGGGGGGCTCAGATAGGCTAGGTAACTTGCCTGAGGTCACACAGCTAGGAGTGGTGAGGTCAAGACTCTAACCTGGGTTCCTTGGGCACCAAGCCAGCTGCTACCTCATCAAGCTTATTCTATTTTTCAGGAAGTCAGTCTCCAGAGAGAAGAAGAGATCTGTTCTTTTACTGAACATGGGTTTAAAGAAGAGAATTCCTTTTCCCGAACCTGCTTCTGGTTTTCTGCTGTGAATCCAGAGGGTCTGGAGACATCACCGTCCTTTTTTCTTGTTGCCACCAAAGAGCACTGGGTTCAAAGCAAGTTCTGTTCTCCCTGAAATTCTATACTTTT
>SJYA01004181.1:0-37634 GCA_006410615.1 Neotragus moschatus
CCCCAGCCCGGGGCTGTTTCCTGAGCTTCACTTTCTTACCCCCCCTCCTTTCTCCGCCCCCTCCTCGGAAATTCTCATTGGCCCACGAGCACATCAACAAAAATAAAAACAGACGATCCTTTCCGGAGATTCCTCTAAGACTCCCCTGTTGTAGAGCTAAAGGACTGCAGGTTCCTCTAAGGAACTTTGATTCCTCTCTCCCCAAATTATTTGAGCTTTCTGCACCTTCTCCTTTGCTGAGGACCCTCCAGCCCGGTTGGAAATCAGGGTTTTAGGATCTTCTTGGATTGAGATCCTCAGGTTTTGTTTGAAATTCAGAATTGTTGTCCCTTCACCCTCGCCACTTACACTTTTCAGGCAAATCATTAATATAAGGTATAACTTCAGACACAGTGGATTCCTAGAGTTGTGTGTGGGGGAGGGGGTTGGAGAGTAAAGAGTTGCCCTGGCTCGCTGGTTCTGAATTCTGCACTCCCTTAAACTCATACGAAAGGATTTCGTCCCCTTCATCGCTTCTTTTTAATTCTTTTTGAAAGTCCAGTCTGTACGAGATGACTTTTTTATGTTTTGGATTTTAAGAGCGTTTTATAATCTATTCTTTTATCACACAGAGAGGAAATGTTTTTATTTTAAAGTAAAACAAACAGACTCATTTACGAAGCTGCATGCTGTACCATTTTGGTAGCTTTTTCCATTTGAAATTTAGGTGCCCTTTCGCGTCTTGCTGATAGAACGTTTGCTACTACTGATCTTGCCTCTTACTGGTGTTGTGTGGACACATTTTACTTTTCTATTTGCCTCAGGAATTGGATGAAGTAATTGATCACTAAAGAACTACACTGCTGGTGAGATGTGTAAGGTGAGACTGCAGTTAAAAATGATTTACCTTTTTTTCTTCTTTATTTTAATCAAGTCATAAGGATGAGACTGAAGCTAGGTAATTGGATGGGACTATCTTTATTTCCAAATGAGTCCCTCTCTCAGATGGGTGTCGAGGCTGGGCTGGATTTGGAAAGGAAGACTGTCAAGTGTACAGACTTTTCAGGGACTCCAGCACACGCAGCGGTCGTGCAGCTTATCCGGAGCCACATGTCCTTCGCAGCCATCCCTGACGAGTGTCTTTTCCAGGCGTGATTATACTTTGCCTGTTTACATTTCTTCGTGTAGATTCAATCGAATGTGTTAATTTTGCCTGTGTTGTGGTGTCTATCACTCACTGCGCACTGAGTGTCACTGATTGTGGGTTTTGTGTGTCTTGTGTCAGGTACACCCTTTCCATTGCAAAGAATTATTTTAGGCAAATCCTGCCTTTTTCTGAAAAATGGAATAATGCTGGTCTCATAATTATTTTGAATTATGATAGTGTTGAGTTTTGCTTAACTTATTATGGAGAAGACTGGCTTTTCATTATTTTCGGGTCACATGTAATATGTGAAGTCAAAGTGTTGCTTTATTTAAGCCAACTTGTAAGGCTTTGGATTTATAGAACAGCACTGATATAGTGTCAATGAACAGTACTGGGGAGAAAGAGAGTGGTTTGCTAATTTTACATTCTTCACAAGCAGTTTTCTCAACTTGAAAAAATATCTTTTTTAAAAAAATTTAGGCATTGTAGATGTACTATACAGTGTGTGTGTGTCTATAAAAATGCTTTCCTATGGTTTATTGAGAACATGTAAGTTTTGGTAGATTGGTGACTGCACGTTTTTTTTTCCCCTTTAATACATCTGGATAGCCTTTTTATTTTGAAATCCTCTCTATTACATGTCTAGAAGAATAAGCTGTGCTTTATTTTTTTCGAGATTGAGGCATACAATTGACATTTTTGCCTTAAAAAAAAAACAACTTAGGAGAGGAAGGTGGACATAAACTAAGGCCCTTTCTAAATGCACAGACCACACATGGTTGCGTTTTGAAACTCAACAGTGCTTGTGTGTATCACATATATTTTTTATTTTTATCCTTAGAGCAAATATGGATTTAAAAATTTATTTTCAGTTTACTGATGGAGGCATATTCATGGCTTATATCTCCCAATGTATACCGTTTTTTTTTTTTTTAATTTACATATTTGTGAAAAGAATCTCTTAATCTACTTTTTGGCCTATGGAGATGTTTGTTTATAATCCAAAAGGGAATATTTAGAAATAGGTACTGTTATATGGCTAGTGGAGAAGGCAGTGGCACCCCACTCCAGTACTCTTGCCTGGAGAATCCCAGGGACGGGGGAGCCTGGTGGGCTGCCGTCTATGGGGTCGCACAGAGTTGGACACAACTGAAGTGACTTAGCAACAGCAGCAGCATCTGGCTAGTGTTGTTTGGCCTGAACTGTGTTAAGGCATTTTCCACAAAGATGTTTTCCACAATTTTCACACTTGTAGATCCTGTGAAGTGTTAGTATTCATTTCAACGTGAAGCTGGTGTTTGGCCACCAAGCAGGTTTTTACACAAAGCATTCTTAAATGCTTTAGTGTAGTGCCATAGTGTAGAAGTTTGGATGAAGTGAGAGTCTGTGTCTTTGACATGAATAAAGACACAGCTTTTTCATTCTGTCCTTTTGGCTGGGGAGTAGGACACTATTTCAAGGAAGGCTGTAGTTTTTGGGAGTCAGTAAGTACCTATCAGCTGGTACACTTGGATTTTGCGATTATTACCAAGAAGTTTTATTTCTGTTACCGTAAATATTCAGTCTGGATTGTTTTAAAGTCTGTACACAATTTATGGACAGTCCAGTGTTTTACTGGAAAAGGGAGTGATGCCAAAATAACAGGAGAAGTCATTCCTACTTGCAAAGTGCCTTGTGGAGTTTAAGAATGTAGAACATACTCACGAAAGGCTAAGAATGCAGAGGATTCTTACCTACAGATGGAGGGCCCTACAGAGAGGTAGACAGGGCCTCACACGTGCGGTTCTGCTCTCTGTTTCAGAAGCAGGCATGGCGGTGACACCACACGCTAATCGGCCTCTCGTTATCTGCCAGACTGTATTTCTAGGACTCCAGGTACACGCCCAGCACAAGAAATAAGGTCCTTTGCCTGTTGTTTTAAATGCGTAGAAAATCTGGGGCCAAGTTTATCAACTTGGCAAACCAGAGAGGCGGAGGAGCTACTTAAAAATTATAAACAGCAAATATTTGATTTATGAGCAATATTTTGAAATTTTTCCAAGAGGGAGCTGTGATATGTGGGGAGAGTGTGGCTCCTCCAGCTCACGTCCATTCAAGTTACTGGGTGTAGTCAGGGTGATTTCTGTAACGCTAGCTAGGGGCAGTATAAAACTCAGTGGTCTGTCACCTCTGAGGTGGCTGGGATAATACCTCTGAGTTAACCTGAATTTAACAGAGTTAATATTCTTCTTTCAGTGATAAATAGTAGACGTAACATGAAGATTTTTAATTTCTATATATCTATGTATGTATACATATGTGTGCATATATATATATATATATTTTTTTTTTTTTAAGCTACCAGTTGTCTAAAGCACATTGAAAGCTTTTCAACATACTGCTAAACAATCAACTAACTGGTTTGCTCATGTAAGTAGTACTGGGTCAGTTTCTCCAAGAGCAGGAAGTTGTCTGGTAAAACCAGAATTGGTGTGTTCACCTTGTTTTGACCCCCAGAAACCCCTGACTCATCATTAGGTTCTTCAAAGAGTGCCTGGCATATTTCTTGACTGAACCATTCTGGAGTGTGGATGTCTGCGATTTTTGTCATTTCTGTGCCATATTTTAGGTGTCTTCTGCACATCTGAGCTTGCCTTGTTGCTTGCTTCTGTGGATATTCTCCTTGTATGACGATATTCCTGTGAGGCGAGCTTCCTGTCAGTGAGCAATGTGTGTAAATAATATAGGTTCAGAAAAGTACTTATTTCTGTGTAAAACTGATGCACGCCACGGTAAACAAGCCTGAGCCGCGCTTAAGTGTATAAAGTAAAAAGGTGAAGAAAAGAGCCTCCTCTCCTTCCTCCACCTGCGGTCCTGCTCCCCGGCCTGAGGCAGAGTCAGTGGGTGTCACTCGGCTGCTGGAGGAGCTCTTTGCTGCCGGCCTGGGCAGCAGTGGCTGGTGGGGAAGGCACGACCGCTGGGCCTGGGTGCCGTGCAGGGGCGATTCCGCCCTGTTCCCTGTGACGTCAAGCAGTGTTGGTAATCTTAAACTTCCGTCACCGTAAGATGGCGGTCATTGAATTGTTAGTCAAACACTGAGGCTGTTAATTGCATTGTCAGGCTGGTACAGTTTTGATTTGTTGATCTTCTAAGAAAATAAATATTTGGAAATTGAATTCATGTAACCTTAGGGCTGGGAGTAATGTTGGTAATTACCATCTGTGGAATTTTATGGTGAGATGCACAGTATATTTACTATAGACTTGTTAGAACTCATTATCTTTCCTTTAGTTTTCAGAACAATTTCAAGATAGCTGTTATTTCCGCTTTGCAGAGGAAATTTAGGCTAAATGTGAATTTACTCACGTAATGTCACAAGACCAGTGAGCACCGGTGCTGGCGTTGTGCCTTGGAAGGGGCGCGCTCTTTCCATGTTACGTGCTCTGCGACTTGTGTCTAGTCTCTCATTTTCTGCACGAGGAAATTGAGGCCTGGAGGAGGCAAGTGACTTGCCCAAGGTCATACAGCTAATCAATAGCAACATTCAACCAAGCTTTTATCTCTGGACCCTTATCTCAGGACTTTTGGTCCTGGCTGGTTATGCTACATTTTACTGAAATACTATGGACCAAAAGACCATCTTCTGTGACTACTGGATACAAATGCTTCAGAACTGATACATCAGCAATCTTGTTTTCTACTCTGTATTAAAAAGATTCCTTCTCTCTCTTTCAGAAATTATAAAGAGCTCTGATGGGCTATTTGGGTAATACCCAGTGCAGTGAACTGCAGGTGAGTAAGGCTTGGGAGAACCTTACTTAGAACTTGATGGTGCGTGAGAAGAGTCTTAAACTAGGGAGTGTCTGCTCAGGAGGAGTGAGGTGGGACAGGATGGAGTGAGCAGGGCTCTGGCGCAGCAGTTGGACCTGGAGCTTCAGGTACTGATGGGATGATGGTGAACAGACCACCTGACTCTTCGTCAGTGTGTTTGAAGAGAAGTGAGGATAGGCTAATCTTGCACTTCTGTTTTGAATGAGTAACTGCACAGGAGTCCACCCTCTCTGCACAAGATTGGATCTTAAGAGGTGCTTTGGGTTTCCTGTCAACATTCTTGAGTGGTGATCACCCTGTGCTCTGATGAACTGGTTAAGTATTAAATTGTTTGTTTTTCCTGTTGTCTGCTATGTGTGTGTGGACATGAATGGCCGTACATGGTCTGCATTTTTGAGGATCTAGGTACTGAGAACAGATCAGTGGGACGCAGGTTCAACTCTTTTTCTGATGGGTGTGTTCCCTCCATACAATGGTGGTTTTAGTCTTTCAGGTTATTTATTTGTTGCTGAGTATCCTAAGAAAGACAATTTAGTCTTGAGTATTATTTCTCCGTAATTAGTATTCTTAGTCTGTTATAGTATCTTGGCCATTCAGTAGTAAACTTAGAAAATGATTGTACTACAGGAAAACAACTAGAAGACTGCTTTAATATTGTCCTTCTGGGACATCAGCGCCAAAATTACTTTTTGATAATTTTCAGGGCCAGCTGCAGAGACTTTGATGTGACGGTGCTGTATATTTCTAAGGTTTGTAGTTAAACCCGGGCTTGGCTGCTTGTTGATGGCTAAAGTGAAACAGTTGTCAGGATCTTTGTTTCTTGAGTTGCAGCGGTTTTGCGAGGTTCATCGTCCACAGGTTCCTGGGGATGATCAGAAGACTAGCTGAGCTAGTTTGTTAGTCCTTGGAAAGCTGGAGTCTGGGTGGCTGTTGTGATAGAGCAAGTGCATGAGGGCTCTCAGTTAGGGGGAGAGTGAGTAGTGTGAGTGGCAGGAGGGAGGCATGGGCCTCTCCTTGACTGCGTCAGGCTTGCACCCTGAAGCCCTCGCTTCCCCAGTATGGTGAAGTTTTCTCTTATATTATGAAGTAATTTAAGAATTAATATTAATCGTTAAATCTTTGAGTTACCACCCTCAAACAGTTGATTCTCCTTTTGGCATTCCATTAAACTATACATCTATATTCACTGTACTCGTTTTTAGTTATGACGCACGTAATTCGTATTTTTCCTTATATTAGGTGATGAAACGTCTCCACATTATAGGGTCACAATTTTAATCTGCATGCTTACACTTTGAGAGGCTGCAAAATATTGTATCAAGTCACACTGTCAATAATTTACGTTAATCTTTTTATGTTAGATATTTGTTTTGCTCACTGATTTTCAGTTAATACTTTAATCTACATTGTTGTAGATATTGTATTTTTTTCTAGCTAATTATATCTCTAAAGGATAAATTTCAGAATGTATTGTTGTCTTAAATGATATGAATGATTTTATGGCTTTTGATATTGAGTTGGCGATAAAGTTCATTCTGGATGTTATGGAAAAGCCCAAACAAACGTTTAGGCCAACCCAATATATATCGTGGTGGTTTTTCAAGAGTGTTCTACCAGTTTGTTCTATTAACAGATACACAGATTTACCTCTTTGACCAAAACTGGATAGAAATACATTCTTTGTAAGCCCTTCCTGTTTCATAGTGTAACGTGGCACTTGCGTGTCTTAGTTCCATAATGTCGAGTTTTCCTCTTTGAGTCTCTTCATGGTGAATTGTTTGTTCATATCGTTTGCAGTTTTAATAAACTATTGATGTGGGGCTTTGGTTGGCAAGGCAAATAGAAATAGAACCAGCTAATAAACAGGTAGTTGTTAAAAACATGATCGGAACAAGTTCAGTGACAATACTTAAAGAGAGCCTGGTCTGGATGGTGAGCTTTCTTGAGAGGAGTGGTGAAGGGGAGCAGGTGACTTATTTCCAGGTTCAGTTCCTCAGGTACCCTTAGGTCTCCGCTGTGCACCACGCCAGGCGCGCAAGGCCCGCTCCGGCTACCAGGGCACATCCCGGGCGGAGGAGGAGGCCGCTCAGGGCCTGAGCAGCTGGGGGCGCCGGCTGCTGAAGTCGCTGTGCAGGGCCGAGGAGGCTCTGCAGGGCCGAGGGGAGGTGTGCTCGTGGTGGCCTGCCGCTGTGCTGTGCTTCGGCAGCTCAGCTCAGAGGGACGCGAAGATGAGCAAAGCATCGTTTCCTCTGACAAGGAGCGCATCCCCTAGTGGAGAGAGTGAGGGGCACCAGAGGGGACGAATAGGAATCTGAAGGGTGCCCTAAGAGGGGTTCAGTGCAGGGGTGGCACTGCCCGCCTTGGGGCTGCCGGGGAGCACGTCAGCTGAAGAGGGGCCTTTAAACTGCACCCGCGTGAGCGCGAGAGGCCGTGGAAAGAGGAGGGCATCCGGGGGGACGGACAGCCCGCGCAGCGGCGGGCCGTGGGGCCGGAAGTGAGGCCGGCCGGAAGCCGCGTTAGCCCGGTTTCCTGGACTCCGGTTACCTGAAGGAGTGTGTGGAAGGTGAGGCTGTTGAGAGGTCGTGACTGGGTTTAGGAGAATGAACGTGAGGGACTGGCACTGGGGCTTTCGGCTGGGTCCATGGCGATGGCCCAAGACAGGGGCGACTGCCTGAATTGGGGTCCCTGAGAATGAAAAGAGGTGATGGAGTCAAGAGAGATCTTGGAGGTTACGCAGAGAGATGTGGTGCTGATTAGGTAGGAGGGAAGGGGGCCATCAGTTCTGTGTCTCAAGCCAGAGATGAGGCTGAGGTTCTTATGGCTGGATAGCTGGGAGGCATCAGGAACGCGGAAGAACTGATCTTAGGGGTTCAGCGTAGAGCAAAGGCAAGTTTCATTTTGTGTGTTGAGCTTAAGGAACTAGTAGAAAGCCGAAATGAGTATTCTAACCCTGGAAGGAACCGATGAGTTTAGGGCCCAGAGGAGTTAGAGGAGTCCGTGCGGTCTCACAGTTAGATGAAGCAGAGTGAAGAATGGAGCGTCCGGATCCGCAGTCTAGCTTTCTCCTCGCTGCCTCATGCAGAGCAGGCTCTCTGCTGTGGCATGCTCAAGAGAAAGTCAGAAGTGGCAGAGTTTATGTTGGGAGTAAAGAGTTTACTTTTTTTTTTAACTATGGAAAATTTCAGACACACGGAAGTAGGGTATAGTCCATCTCGCTGTACCTATTAATCCAGCTTCAGTAGTTATTAATCTTGTGTCACCTGTTCCCATCAGTTGTACTGAAGCAAATGGGAGGCAGTGTCTTGGTGCACCTGGGCTGTGTGTATCTGCAGGCAAGGGGAGCTGAGCAGTCTAGCAAGGTGAGTGCCGAGCTTTCTGGGTGGGGGTCTGTAGTGAACGGAAGTGAGATTAGTTGCCAGAATTCCTTGGGAAAATCACGTACATCTTCTGAGTTTCACCAGTGCCAGCTTCACAGAATCGCTCGAGATGAGGCATGTAGAGCCCATCTGTGAACTTTGAGGCTCAGGTGCAATGCAGATCTAGCTGTCCACAGCAACAAAAAGGTAGCGCTGCTCCTCGGGCTTCTGTGTTGCTGGAATGAAGTCTGTATTGTCCAGTACGTTTTTATTCAGCAGATACTTACGTGAAGCACCTGAGGCTTCAACAGCGAACAGAGCAGACAAAGCTGCAGCTCCCCTGGAGCTGTGTTCTAGGTCTGGGGGTAGTAGGGAGCTCATGCCTTAGCAGTGCTCAGTGTGGGCCAGACACCGCTCTGAGCGCTTCCACATTTCGGCCTAGCATGTTCTTGCAGCAACTGTGCGGTGCAGACTGTTGTCCCCGTTTTGCAGGTTTGGAGGTGGAAGCAGATTTTTAGGCTCAGTGCTGGCAGGTCTGGCTTCGAGCCTTGACTCTGACCCCCATGCTTTAGAGCTCTTCGGCTCATTCACGGCACACTAGTGTTTGATACGAATAAAAAAGTTCGGCCCAGAAAATGAAAACACAAACACAGATGAAAAAAATGGCAGTGCCTAGTTCTCTGTGGATGGGGGCATATTAGTATTCTTACATAGGGAAGTGGTTTTCTCCCTAACTGTTTATAGGCTTTACCAGCTTCCTTGGATTCTTTAGATACAGATGGCCAAGTCAGTGGAAGGAAGTCATTTTCTGCAGGTTCTTGGGAGAAGCTCTGCTTGAATGCGGCTCCTTGTTTACAGCTCTTCTTCCTCTTCTCTCTAACTCCTCTCTCTCCTTATCTTGAGGAAATTCCCTTCTCTGACTTGCCTGTTCTCTGACCCTCCTTTTCCTCACAGTCTCCCTTCCCAGTCTCGTCAGCTGCCCACATTCTGAAGGATTTCCTGCCTTCTGCCTTTGCCTTCTCCTCCCTGGTCTGCCTCTGTCAGCCATCCTGGCCTTGCCCTGTGTCTTGACTTTGCTAAGTTTGTTCAGTGCGACTAATATCAGGACCTGTTTCCCATCTCTGGCCGTGGCTCTGCCAGCTCTCAGCCCTCCTCTGTGGGCAGGGGAGATTGGGAAATGGGCAGTGCACATTCCTTCAGTTTGCACCAGGATTAGGACATGGGCTTCACTGCTTTTAAGGAGGATAGGAGGGTATTATGACTTGTATACTTGACTTTTTTTTTTTTTTTTTTTAATTCTGGAAAAATATACGAAACATAGCGTTTATTTTAGACCATTTTAGAAAGCAATGGCAACCCACTCCAGTCCCGGGGACTCAGGAGCCTGGTGGGCTGCTGTCTCTGGGGTTGCACAGAGTTGGACACGACTGAAGCGACTCAGCACAGCAGCAGCAATTCAGTGGCATTAAGTGCTTTCCCCTTATTGTGCAACCATCGCCACCATCCATTCCATCTCAGAACTCTGTCATCGTCCTAACTTCCTCGCTGCCTCCTGGCAGACGTCGTCCTACTTGCTGTGTCTGTGATGACTCTAAGTGAGGTCCATTCACACCATGGGGATCTCCTATAAGTGCGCTTAGGTAGAGTTTGTCTTCTTGTGACTGCCTTATTTCACTTAGTGCATCTTCAAGGTTCATCCATGGTGTATCATGTGGCAAGACGTCCTTACTTTTTAAGACTAAGTAATACTATTGTATTACTTGCTTCCCAGGTGGTGCTGGTGGTCAAGAACCCACCTGCTAATGCAGGAGACCTAGGAGATGTGGGTTTAATCCTTGGGTTGGAAAGATCCCCTGGAAGAAGACACGGCAACCTACACTCCGGTATTTTTGCCTGGAGAATCCCACGGACAAAGGAGTCTTGTGGACTGTGGTCCGTAGGGTTGCATAGAGTCGGACACGACTGAAGTGCCTTAGCATGCACACACGCAATGCTGTTGTATGTAAACACATTTTAAAAAATCCATCCAACTTTTGATAGACACTTGGGTTGCTTCCACCTTTTGGCTTACTGTGAATAATGCCGCTGTGAACGTGGCTATATACATATCTGTTCAAATCCCTATTTTCAGTTCTTTGGAAAATACCCAGAAGTGGAATTGGTAATTCTGTGTTTAATGTTTTGAGGAACACCCCCCGTACTATTTTTCTAAAGCAGTAACACCATTTTATGTCCACCAGCAGTGTACAAGTGTTCTAACTTCTCCACTTGCTTGTCAGCCTTGCTTTCTGTTCTTTTGATAGTAGCCTTCCTAATGGATATGAGATGATAATGTATTCTTGTTTTAAAGGTATTTTATGCAGAATTATGGGCTTCCCTCGTGGCTCAGTGGTAAAAGAATCCGCCTGCCAATGCAGGAGACACAAGAGACACGGGTTCGGACTCTGGGGATCCCCTAGAGTAGGAAATGGCACCCCAATCCAGTATTCTTGCCTGAGAAATTCCATGGCCAGAGGAGCCTGGCAGGCTGCAGTCCATGGGGTCGCAAAGAGTTGAACACAGAGTTTAGACTGAGCAACGAAACAACAGCAACATGCAGAATTACAGACTTTCAGGACTAGAAATGGTGTTAAAGATCTCTGATTCAGTGAGCTGGAGACAAGAAGGAATGCTCTCCTGTGTCTCAGCATCTCCACCTGCTTCCCATTTGAGAAAGGCATTTTGGGCAGATGGGTCTAGACTGGATCTCAGGGTCGAGGTGAACTGTGTCTGACCCAGGGTTCGTGGAATACAGCTTTGTAAGAGATCTGCTCTTCTGTTCAACCACTATTTCTTAGGCTTCTTTCACAGTTTCCAGCTGTGTCTTCTGAGTTATTTCATCATCTTTCCAGCTTCTTTAAGGGATGAGGTAGTGGTATTCAAATAAACATTTATTTTAAAAAAACTAGGTAAGTTAGAAATTAATGAGCCCAAGATCAATGTAAACTGCTCCGATGATAAAAAGACTATATTCAGTATTAATTGGAAGGAAACGTAAATATTATTCCTGGGTGTTAGCTATAATTTCTTAATATGTTAAATAAGCCATCCCTTTTCAATCTTGTTTTTTTTTTTGAAAGATGAATTAAACTATAAAATACAGTATATTTTATATTTATGAGAAAATTATTACTTCTGGCCTAGTTTGGGTTTTGGATCATTTTTTTAAGTTAAAGAAAATTTAGTTTAATTTGTATTACGACAATCTTTAGGCCTAGAGCAAAGTTGTAAGAATAGTGTAATCAATATACAGTTCTTTGCCTTATATCAAGATTTGCCTTCTTTCTCTGTTGAATAGAATTCTTTTTCTTCTGAGCCAGCTGAAGGGAAGTGGCAGACATCCTAGATGGCATTTCATTCACACTTCAACAGGTGTCTCCTAAGAAGGAGGGCATTTTTCTTTACAGATATAATTCCATTATCATACCTGAGAAAATAATTCAGTAACACTAATGGTTATACTGCCAGATATCGAGTCCATATATGATTTTCCCCATTTTCCCCAAATATATTTAATCTCTTTAATTTCTTTTGATCTAGAATAGTTATCTTCTCCCCTTCTTGTTTTTCAGATAATTAAGCATTTAAAGTGAAAGCCGTTTAGTTGTGTCAGATCTTTGTGACCCCATGGACTGTACAGTCCATGGAATTCTCCAGGCCAGAATACTGGAGTGGGTAGCCTATCCCTTCTCCAGTGGATCTTCCCAACGCAGGAATTGAACCAGGGTCTCCTACATTACAGGTGGATTCTTTACCAACTGAGCTATCAGGAATTAATAAGCATGTTGCTTGTTAAAAAATTAGAAAATGCAAATGAATTTTTAAAACTCTGTCATCTACCACTCAGAGATACCTACTTTTAATACTGGAATAATTGTAGACTTAGAGAAAGTTGTAAATGTAGGTTAGAGTATCTTACATTTTTAAGATACATTTGTCAAATCTAAGAAATCATCATTGGAAAATTAGTATTAGCAAATTTCCAGATTTTATTTGAATTTCTCATTTTCCCAAAAAGCCCGATTCCTGCTCAGCATCCACATTGGATGTTGTTGTCATGTCCTGTGGGCTCTGACAGTTTCTCAGATTTTTCTTTTTTTTCTTTTTTAATGACAATTTTGAAGAGTCCTGGTTCAGGTAATTCATAGAATGTCCCTCAATTCAGATTTATCTGATTTCTCCCCATGATTAGACTGGAGTTAAAACTTTGGGGAAGGAGATACTTACTTTTAATATTTTGTTTTCTCTCTCTCTGGCCTTTTTATAAAATATTCTCTAAATGATATATATAGATATATTCTCTCTATATATATTCTCTTTATATATATTATCTCTCTCTATATATAGATATATAGGTATCCAGGCCCAGGATATAGACTATCACTTTACAATCTGCTAGGTTTTCACTTATAAAATGGGGCTGCGCTCTAGGTATTACTTTACAGTCTGCTTTTGTTATTTCACATCTTTCAAGTAACCCTGGTCTTAGTTTCTGTAAGACACTGTTCTGAATTTCAAACATCTGATTTGAAAATACAGTCCTAGAACATAGACTGTTGGGCATTTGAAGACAGCCTCTAAGAGGGATGATGGCAGTCACTGTTGTGGTCCCCTTGTGTTTTAATTGTGCATTTGGCTCTCATGTTGGTTTGTATCTAATTACTAAAGCTCAGCTGTTTTGGATCATTATGTGTTTGCAGGGCTACACAGATAATCTGGAAGGGAAAATGAAGAAATACAAATGACAGAAAATGTTCTATAATAAAATTCTCTCGGCAAGCAGCAACCTTTTCGCAAAGTCAGCCTTTTAATATAATTTACTTGCTTTATAAATGTGGGTTTTTGTTTTTTCATGTTTTTATTGATTAGTAAGCATGTTAAATGATTTGGGAGGAGGCCCAAAGTCTTCAAAAAATAATTTGGAATTACTGATCCAGAACAGCTGACAGGTCTCAAAAATGGGTTAGGAAAAGTCAAAGTGATGGATGGAAAAAAAGTCTTAATTTTAGCTCATGATGTAACTTTTCTTAAATTTAGAGTTTCTTTTTTTATAATTTAAGTTACTAAAACACATAGTAGACTGTCCATCAGGATATTATTTTATGTATTTAAAGCATTTTGCTTTGCTATATTGAATTTCATTCATTCTGGAAATTAGGAGAATTTACCTCTTTATGAAAGAGATTATTCAAATTAGAATATGATTGATGACTTTAGCTTTCAGTTTTCTTCTCAGTAGGCGTACTCTGTCTTCTAATACTTCCTCCATACTCAGTGATTTTATGTTTCAGAGGAAAATGCAAGTCTGGCCGAATATTAAGCAGAGTACAATAAATAAAGCTTTTTTACTTCACAGAATATTCTGTCTGTGTATCCCGTAGATTCATCACAGATTCTAGTTTTGGATAAAAGCAAGTGCACTTACAGAGAAGACAACATCCCTCTCTATGACACTGCCGTTTGAATGAGAATTGAGTTTGGTTCAGGACAGTTCTTGGAATGCTTGGCATTTAGGTTACCTTAGGTCAACTCTTGGAAATTCAATTAAAGTATTTATTGAATGGTTTTAGTGAATGGGATGGTTGTCATGGGAATATAGATGATATAAAACAGGACTCCTATTTCTAAGATAGTTGTGTTGGTCAGATAAGGCATCTAAGATGATGATGTTTAAGAGGCAGACCATCCTATCAGTTCAGTTCAGTCGCTCAGTCGTGTCCGACTCTCTGTGACTCCATGGACTGCAGCATGCCAGGCCTCCCTGTCCATCACCAACTCCTGGAGTTTATTCATACTCATGTCCATTGAGTCGGTGATGCCATCCAGCCATCTCATCCTCTGTCGTCCCATTCTCCTCCCACCTTCGATCTTTCCCAGCATCAGGGTCTTCTGAAATGAGTCAGCTCTTCGCATGAGGTGGCCAGAGTATTGGAGTTTCAGCTTCAGCGTCAGTCCTTCCAGTGAATATTCAGGACTAATTTCCTTTAGGATTGACTGGTTGGATCTCCTCGTAGTCCAGGAGACTCTCAAGAGTCTTCTCCAACACCACAGTTCAAAAGCATAAATTCTTCGGCTCTCAACTTTCTTTATAATCCAACTCTCACATCCATACATGACTACTGGAAAAATCATAGCCTCTACAAGACGGACCTTTGTTGGCAAAGTAACATCTCTGCTTTTGAATATGCTGTCTAGGTTGGTCATAACTTTTCTCCTAAGGAGTAAGTGTCTTTTAAAAAATCTCATGGCTGCAATCACCATCTGCAGTGATTTTGGAGCCCCCCAAAATACAGTCTGACACTGTTTCCACTGTTTCCCCATCTATTTGCCATGAAGTGATGGGACTGGATGCCATGATCTTTGTTTTCTGAATGTTGAGCTTTAAGCCAACTTTTTGACTCTCCTCTTTCACTTTCATCAAGAGGCTCTTTAGTTCTTCACTTTCTGCCATAAGAGTAGTGTCATCTGCATATCTGAGGCTATTGATATTTCTCCCAGCAATCTTGATTCCAGCTTGTGCTTCATCCAGCCCAGCGTTTCTAATGTTGTACTCCCCATGTAAGTTAAATAAGCAGGGTGACAATATACAGCCTTGATGTACTCCTTTTAGGAAGACCATCCTATAGGAAGTAATTTTGGTTTTGGGAGGATCATCCTTAGGGAAATAGACCTTGAAGTGTGCATTTAAAGCTGGGCAGGATTTAGGTCCATAGAAAGGAGGGAAGGGTGTTTGTGTAGAGCAAAGGCGTTGGCAGAGACTCAGGCTGGAGTGTGCTTGGGGCCTGTGTGGAGACTGGTGGGAAGGTTCTGCTGTAGTCGTCAGACTGTGGGTGGCCTGGTTATTTGATGAGGAGCTTGGGTATCGTTTTAGAGGCTGCATCTTGACTCCTGACTGTCTCATCCCTGAGGAAGCAGTACACACTTTACTGGCCGCAGGCTCTCCCACTGCTGTGCTGTCCGGCAGGGAGAAGGAGGCACGTTCTGTAGTGGGTTCCTTAATACCATATCCGTCTGGCTTTTCTTTCGTCACAGTACAGTTACTTTCTAAAACAGTCTTGTTTTCAGGATAATACTTGGGTTTTCCACAGGGAAAATAATGTGTGAGGCAGACAAAACGCAAATTACTGACTTAAAAAAATGAATCTCTAATTTTTTGTTGTAGTATTTCTTTTGTTTAAACTTCGTTAGTTATGCAAAAAACTTACGTATTTTATTGTATGTTTCTTCAGGTTTCATATGGTTTTTATTATTTATATAGTTTAATAATTAAAGAGAAGGTGGGGTCTAATGAAGGACTGATCATGGGTGTTAGTAATTTCTGTTCAGGTGGAAATAATGGTAACGTTTAGTACAACTCATTGGTCTTCTAAAACTTTTACAAATGCAGTCTGATTCATTCCAGCCAAGTTAATTATGAGGTAGATAATTCTTTTCCCCTAATGGAGACAAATGTAAAAGACAGAAATAGAGAAATAATCTTCAATTTAGGTTGAAGAAATTTTAGTTACTGCTGTCGGTTCCTGCTGTTTGATCTTAGTTTTTTGGAGTCTGTCTCTAATCAAGTAAGATTTAAATTTTTAGAAGTAAAAGAGGGCCATGACTAATAAGAAAAGTCAATTTAAGGGTAATAATTGAGTTTTAAAAATATAACGGTATTAATTCACTTCATGACTTGGCTTCGAGGTGATCTGTTGCTTTCCTTGTACTGCCGCAGAAGGAAGTCCACGTTGGGATGAGAACGGTGCTCACGGAGCACCACCCTTCTCATCGGCTGTCACTGAACATGTCGTAGTCCAGGCGTTCTGCCCACCACCTCTGTGGTGAACTGCTGATTTCACTTTTCTTCCAGTATTTACTTTTGGTCCTGGACCAGTTTTCTAGCTATGATGGGATTCTTCGAAAGTACCGTATATTTTTCATGTAGTGAACTACTCATTGATCTGTTTGGAGAAATTCTTTCTGAGGCTACAATCTTGCCTCTGAAATGTATGCAGGGAAAAGTACAGGTTTTCCATTTATTAACAAACTTACCCTCTTTATCTCTCTGCAGTTTTTAAAATCCATGTCCATTGTGACACTGATACTCTTATTTTAAAAATGATAACATTTTTTCCTTAAAATAAGCAAACAGTAAAACGGACTTTCTCCTTTAGTAATACAGCTCTGTTAATACAACGTGTGTAACATGCAGCCATCAGGACAATCAGAATGCGGAATATTATCACCCCTAAAATCCTTTAATGTTATCGTTTTAGTTAACTGTCCCCATCCTATAATCTCTGCAACCACTGATGTTTTCTCCACCCCTTGAGCTTTATCTTCTTGGGGATGTCGTATAAGTAGAATCATGCAGTGTGTAAACGTCTAGACTGGGTTCTTTTACTCTTGGAGCTTCATCTAAGTTATGGCATAAATTGAAAGCTTGTTCCTTTTTATTACTGAGTAGTTTTCTATTGTCACTAATTAAAGGATATTAGGGTTGTTTCCAGTTTTTAACATTTTTGAATAGAGATGCTGTAAACATTTGTGTACAGATTTTTGTGCGAACATAGATTTCATTTCTTTAAGGTATCTGCCTGTGGGGAGGCAGGATTGCTGGATGATACACTGAGTGTATTTTTAATTTTATAAGAAATTGCCAACCCTCTTCCCAAAGTGGCTATACCATTTTATATTCCTACTAGCAGTGTATGAGAGTTCCAGCTATTCTGTATCACTGACATTGCCATTATTTTTCATTTAGCCATCTAATTGGTCGGAGAAGGCAATGGCACCCCACTCCAGCACTCTTGCCTGGAAAATCCCATGGACGGAGGAGCCTGGTAGGCTGCAGTCCATGGGGTCGCTAAGAATCAGACTCAACTGAGCGACTTCACTTTCACTTTCCACTTTCTTGCATTGAAGGAAATGGCAACCCACTCCAGTGTTCTTGCCTGGAGAATCCCAGGGACGGGGGAGCCTGGTGGGCTGCCATCTATGGGGTTGCATGGAGTCAGACACGACTAAAGCGACTCAGTAGCAGCAGCAGCGGTGGCATTCTAATAGGTATATAGTAATGTCTAATCACGGTGTAACTTGTGTTTCTCTGATGACTGAGGCCACTGAACATCTTTTCATGCGCTTATTTGCCACCATTATATTAATAAACATCCATGGGATTATATTAGTGGAGTGTCTTTTGAAATCTTTTGCCCAGCTTTTCATTGGGCTGTTTTCCTACTCTTGAGTTTTGAGAATTCTTCGTATATTTGTATACAAATCCTTTTTCAGATATTTGCAATTGGTTTTCTCTGCAGTTGCAATGATTTGCAGTTGGTTTTCTCTCAGTCTTTAGCTTTGCTTTTCATTCTTTTTCATTCTTTTAATAATAGCATTTTTCAAAGAGCAAAAATGTTTAATTTTGATAAAGTCCATTTCATGCTTTTTTTCTTTTTTTGTATTATACTGAGGTGGAAAAAAATTTTTTTAACAAATTTCTATTCTATGAAAGTGGTAAAAAAGCAACTTAGTGATGGGAATGTTCTCATAAAGTTGACTTTTGGGGAAGGTGTGAATTTTATCATTTTCTGGAAAAGTGGTGCTAATTAATATATTCCTTAGTTTGGGGACCATGTAGAACTTTTGATTAACAAAAGGATGCGATTGGTTTAGGTTGGTGAGGGTCTTCACACTCTNAAAGCGACTCAGTAGCAGCAGCAGCGGTGGCATTCTAATAGGTATATAGTAATGTCTAATCACGGTGTAACTTGTGTTTCTCTGATGACTGAGGCCACTGAACATCTTTTCATGCGCTTATTTGCCACCATTATATTAATAAACATCCATGGGATTATATTAGTGGAGTGTCTTTTGAAATCTTTTGCCCAGCTTTTCATTGGGCTGTTTTCCTACTCTTGAGTTTTGAGAATTCTTCGTATATTTGTATACAAATCCTTTTTCAGATATTTGCAATTGGTTTTCTCTGCAGTTGCAATGATTTGCAGTTGGTTTTCTCTCAGTCTTTAGCTTTGCTTTTCATTCTTTTTCATTCTTTTAATAATAGCATTTTTCAAAGAGCAAAAATGTTTAATTTTGATAAAGTCCATTTCATGCTTTTTTTCTTTTTTTGTATTATACTGAGGTGGAAAAAAATTTTTTTAACAAATTTCTATTCTATGAAAGTGGTAAAAAAGCAACTTAGTGATGGGAATGTTCTCATAAAGTTGACTTTTGGGGAAGGTGTGAATTTTATCATTTTCTGGAAAAGTGGTGCTAATTAATATATTCCTTAGTTTGGGGACCATGTAGAACTTTTGATTAACAAAAGGATGCGATTGGTTTAGGTTGGTGAGGGTCTTCACACTCTGTATAAAAAATGGTAATCACTAGCTGGTCATAATGCAGAACTGTGTAGGAATTAGTCCTTAAGACTGTTCCAGGGTTAAAGTAGTGGTATATTATATTCACAATTGATGCTTTCGGGAGTGTCTTCAGTTTCTGCTCCACTGAAACATCATTAGAACTCACAGTCGGTGTCCTGGCTAAAAGTGTGAGCTACATCAGAATGTCTGGATTTGAACCCTGCCCTTTATGTACATTATAACTGTGGGTGAGCAGCTTAACTTCTTTGTGCTTCAATTTCCTTATCTGTAAGTGGGAATGATAATACCACCACCTTGTAAGGTCATTGTGAGGAAATGACACAATATACATTATATATCTCAGCAGCGTCTGGCACAGCATGCGTTCAGCAAATGGCTCTTGCTGTTACTTTTATTATTATTGCTGAAATAGCTTTATGATAAAATTATTTAAACAAATGTTTTGGAATATTTTCAATAGTCAAGATAACCACATACCACACTAAGTCATTTTTCTTCCATTTTTTTCTCTTTATACTTATTAAAATGCCCACATTTTTCTCTTTATACTTTTTATTATTAATCAGTAATTGTGGCCTAATTGTTACTAATTATCGTGTATATATGCACTGTTTTGTAAGAGAACTGTCAGTTAGCTTTCCGCATCCTGTGCGGCACTAGTCAGATATGCACATACACGTCAGTTAGCTTCCCGCTGCCTGAAATAGCACCAGAACTGGCTTAGGCCGGAGAGAGATTTGAATTAGGCTCACCTAACTACAAAGTCCAGGCACAGCAAGCTGGATTCGGGACTCAGGTGAAGTTGTTGGGGCTCAGGCTCTCCCCGTGACTCAGCTCTGCCTTTTCCTGGATGGACTTCAGTTGTTGGCGTTGCATATAGAAAAATGACTGCAGCATATCCACCCCATGTAGCCGCTCAGAGTTTAGATTCAGCGGGAAAGAGCACCAACCTCTTTCCCAGAGGCCTCAGCAAAAGTCTCATTGGTTCTTATGGGGTCACATATCTGACCTTGAGCCAATCAGTCCCTGAGTTTGGGGCTGTGAGACTCGGATTGGCCAGTTCTGGTCACATGACACCCCTGGATTTTTCTTTTCTTTTTTTGGTGGAGCCCTCCCTTCAGGGGCCACGTTTCCTCTGAGTTGGGGAGAGGTAATGAGTCAGAGAGGAATCATGGGCTTTCATTATCGGAAAAGGGGATGGATGGATACTGGGTGGTTACACAGCGTAATGTGACATTAAGCTCTTTTTGTAGATCAGAAGCAGATCACAGGAGTCAGTGGATTTGGATTCAAATTTTGGTTTCTGATTCCAGCTTTTTTGTCTGTGAAATTTTTTGCATTGGTAGGCAAAAATCCCACACGATACGGACTTCGATTCTCTGTAGCCTTAGTTGCAGGGTTATTAGACTGAAAGTTGGAGGTTGCGTAGGAAGCATTTATCCACCTTCTGGTTAGAAAAGAGGAGCCTCATGGTTTGTAATACTCAGCATCGTGCTTCATTTATAAATTTGCCTCATTTGTAAATTTGATGTGTTGTTGGTAGCGTGGTCCTGACTTGAGAAGTGTAGCATCATTAGCTGCTGCTCAGCTGTGACCTTGATCAAAAGGCTGGTTGAGAGTAGCTATCGAGATTGATGATTAGGCCAGCTGAGATGGGAATGGGGCCAGAATTTATAATCAGTAGGTTTCTGAAACCTCCTCTTGCTCTTTCTCCATGTCTTTAGGATTTTTGTCCCTGAGTCATGGAAGACAGAAGGGCTGAGAAGTCATGTGAACAAGCGTGTGAGTCGCTGAAGAGGCAGGACTATCAGATGGCCCTCCAGCACTGCACAGAGGCCCTCCTCTCTCTCGGCCAGTACTCCGTGGCTGACTTCACGGGGCCCTGTCCGCTGGAGATAGAGCGCATCAGGATCGAGAGTCTCCTTTATAGAATTGCCTCCCTTTTGCAGCTGGTGAGTAGACACTGTCAGCGAGCCAATGGTAAACCATGGTAAGTGACCTTTTTCTTTGAGTGGGGACTGCTGGTGGTGGTTCCCTCTGCAGATCACAAAATTCTGGGCTGAGAGTTGTGTGAAATGGCTGGGGATTTCTGAATCTCTTTGATGGCAAGCAGCTATGTTTTTAAGACCTGAAAGTTTTACTGTTGTGTAGAAATTTTGACTGTCCGCTCAGTTCAACAAACGTTTATTGAGTGCATACTATGTGGTGGACACTGCCCTGGGTATTTGTTTCATGTTGGTGAGAAAGATCCCTCCTTTGTAGTACTTTTTCTAGTATTGTGGACGGGCAGGCAATAAAGAATAGGCATTATAAGGAAGTGAACACCTTGGATTATTGGAAGGTAACAGTTTGCATGAGAAAAGATATAAAATAGAAGGCTTCTAGGATTAGGGGTAGGGTTGCAATTTTTAAGTTACAGACGGAGGGAACTACCAGTACAGACTTCCTCAGACAGGAGCATGCCCCCTGCATTTGAGGGACAGCTCTGGAGTCCACTGTGTGGGCGTAAGCACACCATGAGGGAGTGCAGTGGCGTGGCTAGGCCCTGTGGGGTCTCCAGCTCACTGTGAGGTCTGCTTTCTGTTCTGCTTGAGGCAGAGCACTCTTGTGGGGTTTTGAGCAGGGCTGTGGCGTGATCTGATATAATAGGAATTATTTGGTCTCTGTTGAGAATAGAGTTTAAAGTATAAGGGTTAAGAGTAGATGCAAAGAGACTAGTTTGGAAGCTATTAGAATAATCCAGGCCAGAGATCAAGAGACACTCCCTCCTTGGAAGGAAAGTTATGACCAACCTAGACAGCATATTAAAAAGCATAGACATTACTTCGTCAACAAAGGTCCATCTAGTCAAGGCTGTGGTTTTTCCAGTGGTCACGTATGGATGTGAGAGTTGGACTGTAAACAAAGCTGAGTGCCGAAGAATTGATGCTTTTGCACTGTGGTGTTGCAGAAGACTCTTGAGAGTCTTTTGGACTGCAAGGAGATCCAACCAGTCCATCCTAAAGGAGATTAGTTCTGGGTGTTCATTGGAAGGACTGATGTTGAGGCTGAAACTCCAATGCTTTGGCCACCTGATGTGAAGAGCTGACTCATTTGAAAGACCCTGATGCTGGGAAAGATTGAGGGCAGGAGGAGAAGGGGACGACAGAGGGTGAGATGGTTGGATGGCATCACTGACTCAATGGACATGGGTTTGGGTGGACTCTGGGAGTTGGTGATGGACAGGGAGGCCTGGCGTGCTGCAGTTCATGGAGTCGCAGAGTCGGACATGACTGAGCAACTGAACTGAACTGAGGCCAGAGATGAAGTGGCTTAGATCAAAATGGCAACCATGGAGGTGGTGAGAAGTGGCCTGGTTCTGGCTATAATTTGAAGGTAGAAGGAAGCAGATTTCCTAGTGTACGGAAGGCAGGGAGTGAGAGATCTAGGGCAGTAATAGTTCACTTGCTTTGACCTTTTCTGTCTGAGCGTTTGGAAGAGTGGAGTTGCCTTCCATTGAGATGAGGGTCTGTGGATGGGGAGCAGGTTTATGGGAAAGAGTTCGCTCTGGACACAGTGAGTTTGAAACGACACTTGGATGCCCAGCCAGAGACGCGGAGTGAGCGGCTGGATGTGCATGTGTGAAGTCTGGGCTGCAGATGTTCCTTTCAGAGTCTGTGGTCTGCGGGTGATAGGAGCCTCAGGCCTGGGTTAGAGCACTGAGGAGTGAGTGTAGACAGAGAAGAGGAGATGACTGAGGACTTGGTCTTATGGCACTGGTTTAAGAGTTGAGGAGAAGAAGCAAAGCATCCTGAAGAGCAACCCATGAGGCTAAGGAAAACCATGAGAGCAGGGCGTCCTGGGAGCCCAAAGAGGAGACCCTGTCCAAGTGAGCAGATGTCCAGCATGCCCAGTGCTGGAACAGACGTGGAGAACTGAGACTCGTGCATCTAAATGGGTGCATGGAAATAGATCTGACTGGCGGCAGCCGCTGGTGATTTACATGGTGTGGGGAGTGAAAGCTTGATAAAAAAGAGTTTAAGACAAAGTCAGAAAAAAAAAAAAGTCAGATGGAAGGAATTGGAGTACATGATACAGATAGTTCTCGAGGAGCTTTGCCCCATTGAAGCACACACACACACACAGAAAGGAATGGAAACTAGTGGGAGAAGTGAAGTCAAGAAAAGGATTTTTTCAGATGAGAGAAATAAGAGCTTGTTTGCTTATAGGACCAAACAGAAAGAAAACAAAAAATTAATGATGTATGAGAAATAGAAGAGGCTCGCCAGAGCGATGTTCTTGAGTAGGCCACGGAGCTTATCTGCTCAGGTGGTAGGCCTGGCTCTACCTGGGACAGGTGGGAGGCGGGGGCGGGCAGGAAGTAGGCGGCCAGGGCGGTGGCCCTTGTGGGCAGTCTCTACGGGACAGCCGCTCACTCAGCAGAGTGAGGAGCTGAGAGTGAGGAGGGGGTAGAGGATTCTGGTGACTTGAGGTTACAGGAGGTGAGAAACAGGGAAGCATGTGGTGAGGTCTACTTGGAGAGGGTTGTGTAATCCTCAGCAGGAGTTAGCCTTGGTCTGTGAGTAGTAAATTTGCAACATTAATGATTAAACTTTGAAACAAAGCTGCAGCCTTTTGATGAAATCTCTGTTTTAAGAGGCCTTGAACTACTTAACTTTATCTTGTATCTTTTATCTTGCAGAAAAACTATGGACAAGCTGATGAAGACTGTAGGCATGGTATGTTTAAAAACAAGATTCTCTTCTGCTTTGAAGATTTTGAATTATTTCATTGAGTCATGTTTAAGATTTGATATTTTCTTGTGCTGATTCCAGGGGTGATTTTAATATGAAAATCCCTGCTTCGTGGTGCTGACCAAGCTGGGTGGTGTGACGGGTGTGCACATGAGTGTGGTCCCTACTCCCGAGCGGTGGCGTTGCTCCACTCCCTTGGGAACACTGGTGGTGCCCTTCGAAAGTGTGCGAGTATTTTCAGTCAACAGAGAGCTGTATTTTAAGAACTGTAACACATAACACACATTGATTACAATGTTAAGCTTGGATAAACTGGAAAGCTGGACCTCTTTTCCCTTCATCAGAAGATTTTCCTTGGAGACAAGAGATCGACTAGAATGCTCCTTAGTGCTTTCTCCTGTTTCCTTTTGGTCAGGAAACTGATTAATAGGATTCTTGCTCTTTGGGTGCTCATAGACTAGAAATCCTTTTCTTCGAGATTGCTGCCATTCTCTAGAGTGAGTCTAGGAGTGAGTGGGAGAAGGGTTCAGTGTGCGTTCTCACACACTCTTGGTGAGAGTTTTGCACAGCTCAGTGATTTGGATAATGGAATGTTTCAGTTACCTAAATGGGGAGGAGGGCTGAGGTGTTTAACGTACATTAAAGTTCTTTTCCTGTTTGCTCTTTTGTGCCAGAACTTTTCAGAGTTCTGGCTATTTTTGTTGTAAACCTTACAGAATGTAAATCTTACCTCCTCCTGTGACATATTGGACCCACTGAACCGTTCGCTGACGATCAGTGACCTCTCTGTAAACCTCACTTCGTAGAATTGTGCACTTTGGGAGGTGACTGGCGTTTGGGAGATACTGGGTGCAGTCTTCACCACCTACAGATGTTTAAAAGCTACTGACAAGCCAGATAGTAAGTCAGGCGACACAGACGGGCCCGCTGCCCCTTCTCCCCATTAGGGGGAGTCGCCTCGCAGGTCTGCTGCATCTTCCCCACCTTTCTCTACAGTGAGCACAAATGCGTGGAACACACTACAGACACACAGAGGGTTTTTTCTTTAAAAATTAGAAAAGAAGTACGTGGTCAAAACAAAATGGCTTGCTTGCTTCCGTAGTGATGCAGACCGTGGGTATCTTCCTGAGTATGATGCAGCAGCGCCAGCCCTCCACCTCAGTCCCGGGTGTAGGTGGCCGTCGTTTACTCAGCTGCTCCCGGGTGGTGGGCATTCGGGTGGTCCTGGTTTTTTAGTTTGTCACAGTTCACCCTGTAATCATCACACATTGTTTCTCACTGCTGCCTTTGTTTCTGTGTGGTAGTCTTTAAAGTTAGATGCCTGGATGAAGGAGTTTTAAAAGTTGAATGTCTGGGTTAAAATATACATATAATTTTGACACTTTCAGATTAGTTTCAAATGCACGCATTTTTAAATAGTTCAGAAGAAAATTAATGAAGTAAATATGGCAACCTAAGTTTCAAGAATATGAATGCTTATTATACTATTTTCCCTAGTTTCTCATTCTAAATTTTTCACAATTTAGAAAATTGTGAAAAATTCTCATATCTCATTTCACAGTCTCACATGTCGGCAACACGTGGGAATGCCTGTTTCCTGTGATCTCCCTAACTGGAACCTCTCAGTCTTGACGTCGTGACAATCTCATGTGTGAGAAGCGACCTCTTTCTTTAATTTTCGCTTCCTTGAGTACTAATGAGGTTGATACTTTTTGGTTTTTGGAGGCATACAAAGGCCCCGCAGATTAAATGACTTGTAAGAAGTTGTGGGAGAGTAAATGTCGTTGGTGCAGGAGCACATGAAAGAGAGTTGCATCTTTTGTTAATTGTTCTACTTAGCGTTCAAAGTTAGGCATTATTTTACAGCTGCTGAAGTGACAATATAGGAATTTAGCCTGGAAACCTTGGCGTTGAAGGCTAGGTCTGTTACCTGGATTGTGATCATAGTAACATGGAAGTACATGTATGTCCAGAGTCACCAGATTGTATATGTTCGTTACGTGCAGTTTTTGTGCACTGATTCTGCTTCTGTAATGTGGGGAGAAAACCACTGTCTCAGATAAGGTTGTAGTGAAATGAGTGTATGCTCGTGATGGTGGTGGGGGGTACGAAGCAGAATACAGCTTGGTAATATGTTCATACCTTTGACCCACTAATCTCAGTTCTGGGAGACTGTCCCAAGTAAATGTTTCAAAAGAAGGAAAAAATTGTCTGTGGAATGGTGTTCATTGCAGTGCTGTGTGGAAAAGGGGGAAGTTGGTTAGCTCGCAATAATGGTTCAATGATTACATTCTGTGTACTGCTTGTTACCGTTCATGTGATGAGTAAGAACATGGAAATGCTTATTCAGCGTAAAGTTGTTCATTTGAAGTAGACATTTGGAAATATTGTCAGAAGTTCGTGTGTGTATATTGCTAGTTGTAGAGTTCTGCTTTTATATTATATATAACTTTTTCCTCTTCCCTTTTGGTAACTTTCTTTTTGGAGTATGGTTGATTTACAGTATTACTTTAATTTCAGGTGTACAGCAAAGTTATTTTTATATGAGATAAATACCATGGTTAGGCAGTCGGTCAGTAACAAAAGACAAGACCAGAGTCTCGGCCGTTGCTAACTGTCATGCTGGTTTGTGTGCTGGGTGCCCGAGCGGCTCCCTCTGCAGGGCCCCAGGCCTGGTTTGCGCTTGATGTGCGGCAGGGTCCCTCGCTCTCAGTGTCAGCTTGCATTCCTTGCAGCTCTCTACAGGCCTCACTGCAGCTGCCCTCCCCGCTTCTCCCTCCGCTTGCTGCTTCTGACCCTGATTTCACTTTCTCACACAGGGATGGGAAACCCGACAGGCAGTCTTTGTCATGGAGTTAAAAAAATTTAAATTATTTTTTATTATGAAAAACTTACAAGGAGAAACTAAGAGAAACAATATAATAAGCATTCATATTCTTGAAACTTAGGTTGTCACCTTTTGCCATATTTACTTCATTAATTTTTTTCTGTTTTTTCTGTTTAAAAGTAATTATAGATACCATGATATTTATTCCTAAATACTTCAGTATGCATCTGTAATAAATAAGATCATAACTGTATAACCACAGCATTATTATTAACCTAATAAAAGTGATCATAATTCCCTAATATCCAAAACCCAATCCATAGTCAGATTTGCCTGGTTGTCCCCAAAGTGTGGTTTGGTTTTTTTTTAATGACTGATTTCTTTAAGCCGGGAACTAATCAGATTCATAAGATTTGAAAGTTGGAGTTCTGCTTAAATAAACAGATTCTGAGTGAGGACTCAAGGGCATCTTGAAAATAAACTACACAGACTTTAAGTTCAGAGAGTTAAGTTCTGAGTTTGGTGTTGTGTTCTGGATAGTGAGGATTGTCAAGCCAGTGGCAATGAGTAAGTCTGTTTCATTACCTGAACATAAGCTGTATTGGCATAACAGGAAAACTTCCATAAAAAAAAGATTTTTCCTGTGCTTTTGAAATATTCATCATATAGGAAACTCACACTTTTTACACTAACAAAATAGAATGAGGTAAATGGAGAAAGTGAAATCAAATAGTAGTCTTAGCAACTGAAAGAGATTTGTGCTACATGTAATGTGTAAGTCAAACTCAGTCATTATAACAGCGGATATTTTTCATACAGCTTCAAGATTCTTAAACTCTAGCTGAGAATGTCATTAATTAAGAAATTAATACAAGCAGGAGTTTGAGGCATCTGTTGATATTTATTATATTAATTCTTCCCTTGTGTAGTGATTCAATAACCAAAAAGCCCTGTTGAATAGATGCGGACTGTCCTAAAAAAGGCAAATTGATACATGATTGATTGAACCTTCTACACTTTCCTTTTTCTCTGAAGAGTTTTCATTAAATAGATTTTATGGTAATTAAACATTTTTTGGGGAAAAATAATTAATAAGGGTAATATTTATTCAGAATTTTCTCTGGGTCAGACCCTCTGAAATAGTTTGTTTAACCACATTGTAATACCATTCCAATTTTACAGGTGATGAGTGAGATTAAGTAACTTGCTTAGGAGCACAGAGACTGTCCAGAACTGGACTGTGGTTTTGAAATGAGGTCTTTCTGACCTGGAAGGCCATGCTCCTTCTCTTTTATCTGTCCTAAGCTATAATCTGTGTATTCTTTGGAGTTTTACAGGCATTATTCTGTTTAGTATAATAAATTCGAGGGAGGAAAGGTAGATGGGTATTTTATATTCTAGAAAGGATTTAAAAAAAAAAACTGAGCCTCAGGGTGACATTGATAATCATTAGTAGAGTTGGACAAGAATTTGGATCTTCAAGCCAGGTTTTCCTATTGCCAAGACTTTTTAAATAGTGGAGCAGTTGCGATAATATTTCCTACTCTTTAGATCCAGTCGCTGCAGAGTCGCTGGATGTTGCAAAGATGGTGCAGAGTGACCCCATGTGCTGTTTCCCCCACTGGTTACATCTGACATAACTGTAGTACAGTACCAAAGCTAGGAAGTGGGCTTTGGTTCAATGATTATGTATAATTCTGTGTCATTTTACTGTGTGTGGATCCATGGAACCAGCAGCACAGTCGAGGTTCAGAACTGTTCCATCACGTGAAGACCTTTTTCTGTGCCGCCCTGTGCAATTACGCGTGTGGTCCTGCCTCCCCGTGTGACCTGGCAGCCACTAGGCTGTTCTCCGTCTCTGTAATTGTGTCCTTTTGAAAATAACACACAATAGAACCATATTGTTTGTGACCTTTTAAGGTAACTTCTTCCCTCTCACCATATATTTGAGATCCATCCACGTTTTCGAGTGTATGAATAGTCCGTCCATTTTTATGGCTGAGTAGTATTCCACAGCCCCTTCATTGATCATAGCCTTGTTGTGGTGAAGGGGCTTACGTAACCCAGTGAGGCTATGAGCCACCAAAGACAGACGGGTCATGGTGAAGAGTTGTTACCAAATGTGGTCTGTGGAGGAAGAAGTGACAGCCCACTCTAATATTCTTGCCATGAGAACCCCACGAGCCCCCTAGGTCAAAAAGTTGTCCATTCTGCTACTGGGGAAGAGTGGAGGGCAATAGCTCTAGAAGAAACAAAGCAGTTGAGCGAAAGTGGGAATGATGTTCGGTTGTGTATGTGTCTGGTGGTGAAAGTAAAGCTAGATGCTGTAAAGAATAGTTTTATATAAGAGCCTTGAATGTTCGGTCCATAAATCACTGGACATGATCGAGCAGGAAGTGGCAACAGTGGACACTGACATCTTAGGAATCAGTGAACTAGAATGGACAGGAATGAGTGAATTTATTTCTGAGGACCATTGTATCTACTGTGGGCAAGAACCCCATAGAGGAAATGGAGTACCCCTCATAGTCAACAAGAGAGTCTGAAATGCAGTATTGGGTGCAACCTCAGAAATGACAGGATGATCTTGATTCTTTTCCAAGGCAAGCTATTCAACATTGCAGTGATCCAAGTCTATGCCCCAGCCACTGATGCTGAAGAAGCCGAAGTTGGCCAGTTCCGTGAAGACCTCCCACGTTTCTGAGAACTGACACCAGAAGACGCTCTTTTCGTCACAGGGAACCGGAACGCAAAAGCAGGAAGCCGGGGCTACCCAGAGCAGCAGGCACGCTTGCCCTTGGCGCACGGAGTGAGGCAGGGCCAACAGAGCTTTGTCAAGAGAACGCACTGGTGGCACCAGACACCCTTTTCCAACAAGCCAAGAGACGGCCCTACATGTGGGCATCACTAGGCGGTCAACACCAAAATCAGACTATGTTCTTTCAAACTGTGGTGGTGGTGAAGACCCTTGAGAGTCCCTTGGACAGCAGGGAGATAAAAGGAAATCAATTCCAAATACCCACTGGATGCACTGATGGTGAAGCTAAGTCTCCAATATTTTGGCCACGTACTACAAAGAGCTGACTCTTTGGAAAGACCCCGATGCTTGGAAAGCTTGAAGGCAAAAGGAGAAGGGGCCAGCAGAGGGTGAGATAGTTCGTCACTGACTCAGTGGACATGAATTTGAGCAAACTCTGGGAGGTAGCGGAGGACAGAGGAGCCTGGTGTACTGCAGTTCATGGGGTCACAAAGAGTGAGGCGTGACTTAGTGACTGAAAACAATGATAGCGTGTCCCACGGCATGGCCGCACCACAGTCGGGCCTCCAGCAGGAACCTAAGGCTTTGTGGGGCAGGATCTCCACTCTCACCCGTCATTTGCCCTAATGCCTATCAACTATGTAAAGTTCTCATTTAAGCTGATACGGATAAAATGCTAATTCTAGAATAGAATGAAAATCAGGAAAGTGAGTGAATATTTAGTATTTGCACTAAGTTTAAGGACTGTTATCTTTCAAGTGTGCAGACTCCTTTTTTCCATGCGTGGATATTTGAGAAAGCAGTAGTCTTTGGACTTCGGTTCTCTGAACTCAGTTGGAAGAGGCTCGTCGCAGTCACATGGCTGCTCTTTGCCTTTTCTTGTTTATGCAGGTGTCAGTTATGGTCAGAAGTGACATTATGCATTTATTTCATGTTGTTTTTCACTCGTGGGATAAACACTAGCATTAATTTATATTAGCTGAAATTATATTTATACATAAAAAGATTTAAAATGAGTGGTAGCTTGCCCTTTAAAAATTTCAGTTAAAACTGTACCAGAAGAGGGCGCTGAAGTCAAGATGGCTGTGAACACCTGAGCACAGCACTCTCCCCCAGGGCCAGGACGGGGGAAGAGCAGCAAAACGCGGGGTGTTTCTCGTTAGCAAGCAAATCAGCCAGGGAAACAGTGAAGTAAGGGAGGGTCTTAGCACAGAACTTGCCACAGTCAGGATTTCCTCCGAGTGCTTAACAGTGGAGATGGCAAGATGTTGGCTTTTGACATTGAAATGAAGTCCGTCAAAGAGTTTTAGATTTTAAAAAAAATACAGTTAAATTGATCTTTTTAAGTAGAAAAAGCTTCTTCCAGTCTTTGAACAGTTAACACAGGTGAACTTTCCAGTAACTAGCAGATGCATCGTGGAAATTAGAATTCTTTATGAAGAGAAGGTCGAAGTCTCTGCAAGCAGCAGATTGTCTCTTTCTCATGCACACACAGTATGACAGGTACTTTTGCAAATCCTGTTTTAACAGTGCCTTATGTGAAAAGTTCATTCAAGCATGTAGATGAGACAAAAACCTTTTATGATATGCTGGAGAACGAAGTTTCAGGTTTGTTTCTATGATTGTGTGTGTTGTCAGCTGTTGACTGTGTATAGTTGTATATTTGTATAGTGATGAGGAAGTTGAGGTATATTCGTTGTGTGTCTCTTGCTCCTTGGAAGAAAAGTTATAACCAACCTAGACAGCATATTAAAAAGCAGAGACATTACTTTGCCAACAAGTTTCCGTCTAGTCAAAGCTATGGTTTTTCCAGTAGTCATGTATGGATGTGAGGCTTGGACTGTAAAGAAAGCTGCTGCTGCTGCTGCTGCTAAGTCACTTCAGTCGTGTCCAACTCTCTGTGACCCCATAGACAGCAGCCCACCAGGCTCTCCCATCCCTGGGATTCTCCAGGCTAGAACGCTGGAGTGGGTTGCCATTTCCTTCTCCAATGCATGAAAGTGAAAAGTGAAAAGGAAGTCGCTCGGTCGTGTTCGACTCTTTGCGACCCCGTGGACCACAGCCTACCAGGCTCCTCTGTCCGTGGTATTTTCCAGGCAACAGTACTGGCGTGGGGTGCCATCGCCTTCTCCGAAAGAAAGCTGAGTGCCTAAGAATTGATGCTTTTGAACTGTGGTGTTGGAGAAGACTCTTGAGAGCTCCTTGGACTGCAAGGAGATCTAACCAGTCCATCCTAAAGCAGATTAGTCCTGAATATTCATTGGAAGGACTGATGTTGAAGCTGAAACTCCAATACTCTGGCCACCTGATAGGAAGAACTGACTCATTGGAAAAGACCCTGATGCTGGGAAAGATTGCAGGCAGGAGGAGAAGGGGACAACAGAGGATAAGATGAATGGATGGCATCACCATCTCAATAGACATTAGTTTGAGCAAGCTCCAGGGGTTGGTGATGGACAGGGAGGCCTGGCTTGCTGCAGTCCATTGGGTTGCAAAGAGTTGGACATGACTGAGCGACCGAACTGAACTGAAGTTGCTTCAGTAATGTCCAGCTCTTTGCAACCCCATGGACTGTAGCCCACCAGGCTCCTCTGTCCATGGGATTCTCTAGGCAAGAATACTGCGGTACATTGCCATGCTTTGCTCCAGGGGATCTTCTCAACCCAGGGATTGAATCGCCTTGCTTCTCCTGCTTTGGCACGCGGGTTCTTAACCACTCGTGCCACCTAGGAAGCCCATCTTAGTGAATTAGCTCTAAAATTTAAGCTGGAACACTGAAAATAAGCCAGGAGAAATAACCTGTTTTTCTGTAGTATGAAAACATCCAGAAGAAAGTAGTCCAAGAGCCTTTACACTGAACTACAGTTGAAGGAAAGTGTACTTTCAAGAGTATACAATAAGATCTCAGCTTCAAAGTTTACTGTATAAAAAAGGGGTTGTAAAAGAGATAACAAAGATTGTTGTGAGTGGGCTGAAGGACCAAATACTGACAGCAGTAAGAGCAAGGTAGCAGGGATGTGGGAACAAAAAGAAAGCAAGAGAATGAAAAAATATAGAATTTAAACCTAGGGGTGAAATATTTAGAAGAGGTCTAATGATCCCAACCATTGAATTTTGTTAGGGCTTTTCATTTTCCAAAAGCATTTTATTAAGGAAATATTTTATCTGCAAAAGACTTTGGTAGGAACAACATAAAGTTTCACTAAAGCTGCAGCCCACATGCCTTAAAGTATTATGTATTACAATTGGAAAAACAGAGAGAGCAAGAGTAAGAAGGTTAGAGACCGGAGAAGGATAGTGGGAGGAAAAAACCACTGGTAACGTGGACACTGGTGAGAGAGAGAAGGATAGTGGGGAAAACACCAAAAACTGGAAACGTGGACACTGGTGAGAGGTCTGCCGCGGAACTGTCATTTTGATTCATGTCATGTTTCTGATACTTGTTATAAATGGACGTTTTGAGGTGACTTAAGTCTTCCACCATTTGGAGTCTGTTTATATATTCCTCTCCTACCCCTAGGATATATTCAGCTACAAGTTTATGGCCAGAGATTAAATGGCTGGTATTTAGGAAGGAATTTATTTATAAGTTACGAATTTTTGATGTATTTATTAAATGGATCTGTTTTTATTTGCTTAAAATTCATTTTAAAATGGAGGAGAATTGCTTTACAGTGTTGTGTTCCTTTCTGCCACACAATAACGTAAATCGGCCATAAGTATGTACACATCCCCTTCCTCTTGAGCCTCCCCCAACCCTTAATTTTTAGTTTTGATTCAGTTCCTGATGTGTTGTTTCGGAGAACGTGGTCATATCCAAGTGGTGAGTAAGTTCATTTTGTTAATGACTCAAAGATTTAGTTTAGTGGTAATTTAAAAATTTCTTTTGAGAATATTGGAAAAATACCACCTTGATTAGGCTATGATCTTCAGTACAAGATTTTAGAAATAACTAAGGACTTGATAAGAGAAATAATGTAAAATGGTCATGTTACTGAAAAAATACAGACTAATACTCAGCATTTACTGAACTTTAAACTTGTTTTAAGTGATCTTACTCATGGCAGGCAATACTTTACAGGCAAGGGGAACTATATTTTAATTGTTTATCCTCTCTTTTTGATAGCCAGGGGCTTCCTTACAGAGACTGTTTTGGTCGAAGCAGTTGAATGAATGTATGCGTGTGTGCTTAGTCATTGAGTCGTGTCTGACTCTCTGCGACCCCATGGACTGTAGCCCACCAGGCTCCTCTGTCCATGGGGATTTTTCAGGCAAGAATACTGGAGTGGGTTGCCATGCCCTCCTCCAGGAGACCTTCCCATCAGGGACTGAACCCAGGTCTCCTGCATTGCAGGCGGATTCTTTACTATCTGAGCCACCAGGGAAGCCCAAGAATACTGGAGTGGGTAGCCTATTCCTTCTCCAGAGGATCTTTTCAACCCAGGAATCGAACCAGGTTCTCCTGCATTGCAGGTGGATTCTTTACCAGCTGAGCTGCCAGGGAAGCCCAGTTGAATGGATACTCCTTTAATATTACTCATTTTCTGGTGCAGAATATTCCAAGTAAGAGATATTTTAGGTCTTAGCAAATCTTACAAAAACTTAAGAATGAAAAGGGATAGAGCCTTGAATTTCACATCACAGCTAAGGTGCAGGAAGGAGTTCTGTGCTCACAAAGTTCCACAGATAGCTGGTGGGGAGAGAATTTATTTGTAAGGAAACGTAACTTTTTTACAGTTGCCCAAGATTAGATTATGTTTGGCAGGTTCAACAACTGAGGCAAATTTTGTCATACGCTGGGCCATGCTTTGTACTCTTTCAGGCTTTTGCAGAGTGTTAAGGGTGGCACAGGGCCAGAGTGGCAGCGCTGCAGCCTGGCCGCGCCTGCGGCACAGCAGCAGGGCGGCGTTGCCTGTGGGGGCTGCCTGGCTCCTTGCCGGTCCTTCACGTGGGGCCCTGCGAGACCAGAGCTGAGCTGCACTTAAAGACAGCAGTCAGAGGAAAGTACATCAGCAGTTTCTTGTCTGAAATGTTTAGAGAGAGGAAAAGGAAAAGAATAGTATGGAGACATTCAAATACCAATAGCATGGCAGAGCTTTTGTGAAATAAAATCCAGCTGACACTTTGTACGAAACCGAAGACCTTTGAAAAGTATTTGTAAAGTATGTTGTTTAATACTTTTTAAACAAAGTGACATGATCATCTGAGACTGAAATAGTCTTAAAAAATTTTCTTTCATTTCCCTGAAACATTCCTCAGCGCTTGATAACTGGTTTCTTAATATCCCAGTTACTCAAAAGGAGCTCAGATGTTTCCTCCAGTTTTCAATACTATTTTATAATTTTTAGAGGGTTAGGGAACATCTAGGGAACTCTTATGAGGGGATTGTGCTAGATATTTCTTATAGTAAATCTTTACCACAACCTTGTTAGGTAGCTATTGTCACCTCCATTTTACAGGGAAGGAAGCAGGCTTAGAGAATGTGAATGATCCAGACCTTGGCAGAAGTATTGTTTTTCTTTAAAACATTTTCTGGTCATTCTATCATTTGATTCTTGCAACACAGTTTTCATGTTTCAGTACTACAAATGACCATTCTGAGAGCCAGAGAGAGAGAATGACTTGCCGAAGGTCATATTTGAATAGTTTCAGGGATAGTGAGATCGGAGGGAGATGTGGGCTTACTGTGGAATTTTCTGAGGTGCTCAAGACATTCTCAAGGATACGTAGCTCATGTATTGGAATTGTCAGTTGAGCACGAGTGATCTGTAACATGGATGGAGTGAGAGCAGGTTGGTCCAAACTAAAAGTAACTGAACAAAACCTTCTTGAATATAGAGACTACAACTTTCAAATCAGTTGCAGTTGCAAAAATCGGTTTTTAGTAAAACTGATGCAATACAGTGGAACTCAACATTCAAAAAAATAAGATCATGACATCTTGTCCCATCGCTTCATGGCAAATAGATGGGGAAAAAATGGAAACAGGGGTAGACTTTATTTTCTTGGGCTGCAAAATCACTATGGATTGTGACTGCAGCCTGAAATTATAAGATGCTTGCTCCTTGGAAAAAAAGCTATGACAAATCTAGACAGTGTATTAAAAAGCAGACATCACTTTGCCAACAAAGGTCTGTATGGTTTTTCCAATAGTCATGCATGAATGTTGCACCATAAAGAAGGCTGAGTGCTGAAGAATTGATGCTTTCAAACTGTGGTGCTGGAGAAGACTCTTTAGAGTCCCTTGGACAGCAAGGTGATCGATCCTAGTCAATCCTAAAGAAAATCAATGCTGAATGTTCACTGGAAGGACTGATGCTGAAGCTGAAGTTTTCATACTTTGGCGACCTCATGCGAAGAGCTGACTCGTTGGAAAAGACCCTGATGCTGGGAAAGATTGAGGACAGGAGAAGAAGGGGGTGACAGAGACGATGGCATCTCTGACTCAGTGGACCTGAGTTTGAGCAAACTCTGGGAGACAGTAAAGGACAGGGAAGGCTGGTGTGCTACTGTCCATTGGGTTGAAAAGAGCTGGACATGACTGGGCGACTGAACAACAACTAGGGATAAGGAAGGACACTGCATAATGACCAAGGGATCAGTTGAAGAAACGACAACTGTACATATTTATGGACCCAACATAGGAGCGTCTCAATACAAAAGGTAAATGCTACGGCATAAAGGAGGAAATTGAAGTGACACAGTAATAGTGGGGGACTTCAGCACTCCACATACACCAGTGGACAGATCATCCACACTGAAAATTAATAGAGAAATACAGGCCTCAAATGACCCATTGGATTAAATAGATTTAATTGATATTTATAGTATAAATATACTAAAACATCCATCCTAAAACATCAGAATATACTTTCTTCTCAAGTGCACATGGAACGTTCTCCAGGATAGCGCACATCTTGGGTCACAAATGAAACCTTGGTAAGTTTAAGAAACTTGAAGTCTTATCAGGTCATATCTGATATGTTGCACCAATTCTTCAGCACTCAGCCTTCTTTATGGTGCAGTCATATCTGACCACGATACTATGAGATTAGGAATCAATTATAGGAAGAAAAATTGTAAAAAATGGAAACACATGGACGCTACATAGTATGCTACTTCATAACCAAGAGATCACTGAAGAAATCTAAGAAGTATGATGACCCAGAATCTATGGGATGCAGCAAAAGCAATTCTAAGAGGGAAGTTTATGGCAGTTCAGTCCTGCCCCAAGAAACAAGCAATTTCAGATAAACAGCCTAACCTACACCTAAAGCCACTAGAGTCAACAACAAAAAAAACCCAAAGTTAGTGCAAGAAATCATAAAAATCAGAGCAGAAATAAATGGAAACCAAAAAAGAAAGAAAAGATCAATGAAACTAACTAAACTTCATTCAATGAAGCTGATTTTTTTGAGAAAGGTTAACAAAATGCATAAACCTGCAGCCAGACTCATTATGAAAAATGGGGGGCGCACTCAATAAAGTTAGAAATCCAAAAGAAAAAGTTACAGCTGACACCACAGAAGTGCAAAGGATCATAAAGACTACCAAAAGCAACTATATGCCAATAAAATAGAAAACCTGGAAGAAATGGACAAATTCTTAGAAAGCAAGCAACCCAACCAAAAAATGGCTGTAAGACCTAAATACACATTTCTCAGAGAAGACATACAGACTGCCAAAAAACACATGAAAAGATTATCAATACCACTAATTTTTAGAGAAATGCAAATAAAAACTGCAATGAGGTATCACCTCACACAGGGCTGAATGGCCACCATCCAAAAATTTACAAACAATAAATGCTGGAGAGAGCATGGAGAAAAGGGAACCCTCTTACACTGTTGGTGAGAATGTAAGTTGGTGCAGGCACTTGAAGAGCAGTATGGCAGTTCCTGAAAAACTAGGAACAGAATGGCCATGTGATTGAGCGTACGCCCCTGCTGCGCATGTGCCCAGGGAGAAGCCTAATTCAACAATTACATGAACCCCAGTGTTTATTTCAGCTCTGTTTACGGTAGCCGGGACATGGGAGCAACTTAAATCAAGAGAGGAATGGATATCTGGTACATATTACAATGGAATATTTGTTGTTTAGTTGCCAGGTTGTGTCCTGACTGTTGCAGTCCCATAGTTTATAGCTTGCCAGGCTTCTCTGTCCATGGGATTTCCCAGGCAAGAATACGGGAATGGGTTGCCATTTCCTTCTCTAGATCTTCCCAGCCCATAAATCAAATCTGTATCTCCTGTATTGGCAGGCAAGTTCTTTACCACTGAGCTATGAAGGAAGCCCACAAATGAAATATTCAGTTCAGTTCAGTTCAGTCGCTCAGTCGTGTCCAACTCTTTGTGACCCCATGAATCCCCACACCAGGCCTCCCTGTCCCTCACCAACTCCCAGAGTTCACCCAAACTCATGTTCATCAAGTCAGTGATGCCATCCAGCCATCTCATCCTCCGTCATCCCCTTCTCCTCCCAGCATCTGCCCCCAATCCCTCCCAGCATCAGAGTCTTTTCCAGTGAGTCAACTCTTCCCATAAGGTGGCCATGGATTGGAGTTTCAGCTTTAACATCATTCCTTCCAAAGAACACCCAGGACTGATCTCCTTTAGAATGGACT
>SJYA01004182.1:0-37521 GCA_006410615.1 Neotragus moschatus
CAAGGCAACAATACTGAAATGATTTGCCATTCCCTTCTCCAGTAGACCACATTCTGTCAGACCTCTCCACCATGACCCGCCCATCTTGTGTTGCCCCGCAGGCGTGGCTTGGTTTCATTGAGTTAGACAGGGCTGTGGTCCTAGTGTGATTAGATTGACTAGTTTTCTGTGAGTATGGTTTCAGTGTGTCTGCCCTCTGATGCCCTCTTGCAACATCTACCATCTTACTTGGGTTTCTCTTACCTTGGGTGTGGGTATCTCTTCACGGCTGCTCCAGCAAAGCACAGCTGCTCCAGCAAAGCACAGCTGCTGCTCCTTACCTTGGACGAGGGGTATCTCCTTACTGCTGCCGTTCCTGACCTTCAGTGTGGGATAGCTCCTCCAGGCCCTCCTGTGCCTGCAGTCACCATTAAAACCAGCAGACTGTCTGCCACTGGATGGGTAGAATGAGGATGGAGTTCCTTTGAAGCCACATTGCCAGAGAATTGTCATTATTTGACTTGTCTTATGGTTCCCTGGTGGCTAAAGCGTCTGCCTGCAGTACGGGAGACCTGGGTTCGATCCCTGGGTCGGGAAGATCCCCTGGAGAAGGAAATGGCAACCCACTCCAGTATTCCTGCCTGGAGAATCCCCTGGAGGGAGAAGCCTGGTAGGCTACAGTCCATGGGGACGCAAAAAGCTGGACACGACTGAGCGACTTCACTTTCACTTTCATGGTTCCCTGTAAGACTTCACTTGCAAGGCTTGACTGACTGGAAAATTGCCCAGTAAGAAAACCCTTTTCTCTGGGAGCATTTATTGAAAACAATCAGTAGCAATTATTTAACATTATGACCGCCTGAGGTGAAACAAAGGGAAACATTAGCGAATGAGATGTCTATAGAGGACTTTAAAAAGCTCCGTATTTTTCTGTATGACACATTTCTGAGACTGTATGCAGGCTTCCTTGGTGGCTCGGATGGTAAAGAATCTGCCTACAATGTGGAAGACCTGGGTTTGATCCCTGGGTTGGGAAGATGTCCGAGAGGAGGGCATGGCAATCCACTCCAGTATTCTTGCCTGGAGGATCCCCATGGACAGAGGAGCCTAGTGGGCTACAGTCCATGGGGTTGCCAAGAGTTGGACACGACTGACCAACTAAGCACAGCACAGAAGGCCATGTACATATGCAGGACTGTGTGCATGTACCAGAAACACCTGATAAGACCCCAGTCTCTCACCTCTGGCTAACATGAGGCTTAGTATAAGGAGGGTTGATAGGCTAAATCAGAGTTGTGAACTGCATGACTGAGTTTCAAAGTCCTTGCCCAACACACACAGACCCTCAGCAAAGACTAGGAGACTTACTGGTCCCAGGCGTTTAAAGAAATTTCCAGTCATTAGGAGACCACTGAGCTAACCAAACAGTGACTTCACTGACCACACAAAACAAAGAGTACAAAAAAGAAATACAAATGAACTTACTTAGAAAACAGAAACAGACTCACAGAGTTAGAGAATGAGTTTGTGGTTGCCAAAGGGGAAGGATGGGGAGAAGGGATAGTTAGGGAGTTTGGGATCCATATGTACACACTGATATATTTGAGATTGATAACAAAGTCCTACTGTATAGCACAGGGAACTCTGCTCAATGGTATGTGGCAGCGTGGATGGGAGGGGAGTTGGCGGAGAATGGATGTGTGTGTATGTATGGCTGAGTCCCTTTGCTGTCCACCTGAAACTATCAACACATTGTTAATCAGCTATTCTCTACTATAAAAGAAAAAGAAAAAACTTTTAAAAAACTTCTTGAATGAAAAAGAGTACAGGCACTTGTTCATCAGAATCACTAAACAAACAAATGGGGGGAAGAAACAGCAGCAGGAACAACTAACCTGAATACCTGAGACATCCTGACCTCCAGAGTTGCCACATTATATTATTTAAAATGTCTGCTTTTCAAAAAAACTTGCAAGATATGCAAATAAGCAGAAAAATATGACCCATACATGGAAGAAAAAAAAAGATACACAATAGAAACTGTCTCTGAAGACTCCAATTGTGGGACATTTAAGAGACAAGCCCCTTAGTTAGCTATTTTAAATATGTTTAAATAATTAAAGCAAATGGTGTTTAAAGAATTAAAGGAAAATATGAGTATGATGTCTCCCCAGGTAGAAAATAATAAAAAGATAGAAAATCTATGTGCATGTATGTGCGTATATATACACGTACAAAGAAATTCTACAGTACAATAACAGAAATGCAGAATTCGCTGCTGCTGCTGCTAAGTCGCTTCAGTCGTGTCCAACTCTGTGCAACCCCATAGACGGCAGCCCACCAGGCTCCCTCGTCCCTGGGATTCTCCAGGCAAGAATGGTGGAGTGGGTTGCCGTTCCCTTCTCCAATGCATGAAAGTGAAAAATGAAAGTCGTGTCCGACTCTTCGTGATCCCATGGACTGCAGCCTACCAGGCTCCTCCGTCCATGGGATTTTCCAGGCAAGAGTACTAGAGTGGGTTGCCATTGATTTCTCCGGCAGAATTCACTAGAGAGGTTCAATAGTAGATCTAAGCAGGCATAAAATCAGTGAACTTGAAGATTGGTCAACTGAAATTATATACAATCTGGGGAACTGAAATAAAAAAGAAGAAAAACAGAACCTCAGAGTCTTCTGGCATGTCAACAAACATACCAATGTAAACATAATAGGAGTTCTTAAAGGTGACAGACAGAGGAAAGACTATTTGATGAAATAAAGCCAGGAAAAAGAAGGAATATCTAGAGAAATAAAGCCAGAAAACTTCTCAAATTTGATGAAATACATGATTTTATATATTCAAGAAGCTCAAAAAATTTCAAGTGTAGGATAAGCTCAAAAGAGATCCATACCTAGTGACATCATAATTCAGTTTTGTTGAAAGCCAAACCCAAAGACAGTCTGAAAATGGCAAAAGAGAAGTGTCTCATATCATTTATAAGGAATCTTTAAAAAGATTATCAGCTTATTTTTCATCAGAAATGATGAAGGCAGTGGCACAAGGCAGTGGGATGACACATTCAAAATACTAAAAAAACCTGTCAGTCAAGAACTCATTATCCAACAACATTATTCTTCAAAAATGGGGAAAATACGATATTCCCAGGTAAACAAAAGTGAGAGGATTAATTGCTGACAATAGTTATAAGTTTCCCAGGTGGCACAGTGATAAAGAATCTGTCTGCCAAGCAGGAGATACGGGCTCGGTTGCTAGTTAGGGAAGATCCCCTGGAGAGGGAAATGGCAACCTACTCCAGTATTCTTGCTGGAAAAATCCCATGAACAGAGGAGCCTGGTGAGCTACAGCCCATGGGGTTTCAAAGAGTTAGACATGACTGAGAGACAGCACGCGTGTGTGCACGCACGCACACACCATTCTTAGGAGAAAATATAAATGTCAGTCTTTGTGACCTTGGATTGGACAATGGGGATTTTTTGTTTTTGTTTTTAGATACTATGTCAAAAGAACAAGCAATAAAAGAAAAAAATTGATCAATTTCATCAAGATTAAGAATGTTTGTGTTTCACAGGACACTATCAATAAAGTGAAAACACAAACAACCAAATGGGACAAAATATTTACAAATTATGTATCTGATAAGCATCTAATCAATAGAATATGAAAAGAACTTGTAAAATTCAAAAATGAAAAGACAGCTTAATGAAAGAAATGGTCAAGGGATTTGAATAGATGGTTCTCTAAAGAACATAACACATGACCAATAAGTAGATGAAAAGTCTCATGAGGACATAGTCCTCATGGAGGAGGACTATGGAGTCCTGAAGGAGTGAAGAGCACTGAGGGAGCAGGTGAGATTTTAGATGGCCTGTTCATTTGCTTCAAAATGAAGCCATAAAGAAGATGCAGAAGCTCTTTTTGTATTGATATGGAACAATTTCTAAGATCTTTTTAAATTAAAGAGATGAAGTACAAAGTGTATACAGTCTGTTACTATTTGCATAAAAGAAGAAAAATTATAAATTCAGTTACCTACGTAAGTATGAACTTTCCTAGTGACTCAGATGGTGAAGAATCTGCCTGCAGTGGAGGAGACCCTGGTTTGACCCCTGGGTCAGCAATATCAAACCAGTCAATCCAGAGAAAATCAACCATGAATATTCATTAGAAGGACTGATGCTGAAGCTGAAGCTCCAATACTTCGGCCACCTAATGCAAAGAGCTGACTCATTGGAAAAGACCCCAATGCTAGGAAAGATCAAGGGAAGGAGGAGAAGAGGGTGACAGAGGGATAGGATGGTTGGATGGCACCTCTGACTCAACGGACATGAATTTGAGCAAACTCCAGGAGATAGTGAAGGACAGGGAAGCCTGGTGCACTGCAGCCCATGGAGTCGTGCAAAGTCGAACACGACTTAGCAACTAAACAACAACGACTTGAGTATAGAATATCCCTGGAAAGAGGCAAAGAAGCTGAAAACATTGGTTGCCTTTAGGGACAGGAGCAGGATAGAAGGGACAGTGGTGGGGAATGTGGAAGACTTTTTACTGTGATGTCAGCATGGTACAACAGATTTTAAAGATTCTTCCCATTATATAACTAGGTCCTTGATAAAATACAGTTAAAATATCATTTTTAATCATTGCTAGGCCCTCAAAAACATGAAGTCTCTAAACTTCCCTCACTCATATCCCTCCATGAATTAAAAAAAAAAAAAAGGAAAAATAAAGTGAGTGCAAAATGAATTGGGGAAAAGAAAAAAGAGTGGTGGAATGAAATTAGAAATCAACCCCGAGAATAAAACTGGAAAAATCACAAATCTGTGGAGACCGAGAAACATGCTACTAAATAACTTTACTCAACAAAGAAATCAAGGGAGAAATTAAAAAATTATCTGAAGATAATGACAGTATGACATACCAAAATTTATGGGATACAGCAAAAGTGGTACTAAGAGGAAAGTTTATAACAATAGAGGTCTATCTCAAGAAATAAGAAAAATTTCAAATAAATAATCTAATCTTACAACTAAGGGAACTAGTAAGAACAAGCAAAGACGAAAGTTAGTAGAAGGAAGAAAATAATAAAGATCAGAGCAGAAATAAATGAAACAAGAATAAGACAATAGAAAAGCTCAGTGAAACTAAAAGCTGGTTCTTTGAAAAAATCAACGAGATTGACGAACCACTGGCAAAAATTAACTAAGAAGAAGTAGAGGATCCTGATAAATCAGAAGTGAAAGAGAAGAAATAACAATATACACCACAGAAATAGAATTATAAGAGCATATTATTAACAGCTGCTGCTATATAACCACAAATTGGGCAATCCGCAAGAAATGGACAAACTCTTAGAACCATACAACTTTCCAAGAACTAATCAGGAAGAAATAGAAAGTCTGAAGACTGCTCACTAATACAGAGATTGAAACAGTAATCAAAAAGCCCCCCCAAACACTAAAGTCCAGGACCAGATTGCTTCCCAGGTGAATTCTACCACACATTTAAAGAACATGTAATACCTATCTTTCTCAAACTGTCCAAAAAATTAAAGAGAAGGGAACAATTCCTAACTCAGAAAGGAAGGAAGGAAGAAAGAAAACCACTGTCTTACACCATACACAATTAACTCAAAATGGATCAAAGACCTGAATAAAAGACCTGAAACCATAAACTTCCTAAAGGCAGTATGCTCTTTGACATTGCTCTTAGCAATATCATTCTAGATATGTCTCCTCAGGCTAGAGAAACAAACACAAAAATAAGCAAATGGGATTACCTTAAACTGAAAAGCTTTTGCACAACAGAGAAAACCATCGATCAAGGACAACCTACCAGATTGGAGAAGATATTTGCAAATGATATATCTGATAAGAGATTAATACCTCAAAATATATAGAATTCATAACAACTAAAAACAACCCAATTTTAAAATGGACAGAAGAGATAAATAGACATTTTTCCAAAGAATATATACATATCTCCAATAGGTACATGAAAAGATACTAAACAGCACTAAGTGCTAGGGGAGAGAGGTGAACAAATAAATGAATAAACTTTCCTCTATAAGTCTAAATGAATATTTTATAAGAATGATGTATGATTATGGAATTTTTAAAAGACGGTAAAAATCCCAGACAGCAATAGCATGTGGATCTAAATGGGGACATTTGAAGTAACAGGCTTCCCTGGTGGCTCAGCAGTAAAGAACCCACCTGCCAATGCAGGAGACACAGGCTGGATCACTGGATCAGGAACATACCCTGGAGGAGGAAATGGCAATCCACTCTAGTATTTTTGTCTGGAAAACCCCATGGACAGAGGAGCCTGATGGGCTACAGTCCATGGGGTCACAAAAGACTTGGACATGACAGTGGCTGAGCGTGCGTGCACACACACACATCACATACCCACACACATACAAATACTGCTCTGGTGGGTTGAATCCTCAGATGTGGAACCTTGGATTCGGTCTGGAAGGCTGACAGTATTATTTAAAGATTTTCCCCTGAGCTGGGGAGTTGAAGGATTGATGCTCTTACCTCCCCCCAGTGCTACTATACAATGCAACTATACATCCTTCTTAAAGCACATATGAAACATTTTTTTCAAAACAAATCTTGAAACGACTAAGGAAGAGATTGGTGATGCAGGTAAAGTGTAATACAGATAGTGAAGTTTAGTCACTCAGTGGTGTCCGAATCTTTGCGACCCCATGGACTGCAGCACTCCAGGCTTCCCTATATCCATCACCAACTCCGGGAGCTTGCTCAAACTCATGTCCATTGAGTCAGTGATGCCATCCAGCCATCCTTGTCCTCTGTTGTCCCCTTCTGTTTTCAATCGCAGCATCAGGGCCTTTTCTAATGAGGGCCTTTTCTAATGAGTCGTCATTAGATGGCCAAAGTATTGGAGGTTTAGGTCCTTCCAATGAATATTCAGGGTTGATTTCCTTCAGGACTGACTGGTTTGATCTCCTTATAATACAGATAAGATGGGCTTTTAAAGATTTTCCTTTAAAATCTTTATTTTGAACATTTCTAGCACTAAGTGAGCACAACACATGTAATCACTGGTTCTGAAGCCTTGCTCATCCCTGTGAAACTCATCTATATTTTAAATTTGCAGACACTGCTGTGAATTGAGAGGGAACTGCTTGTGTCTTTGACAACATAATTGAATTGTATGAGCAATCTGATTTCCTCTGTTCATCAGGCTTAAATTAGGGAAATGCCAACTCATGGAGCAGCTGCAGTGTTAGACAAGGGCTTTGCATCCAGTAACAAGAATGAGAGGAACAGAGATTTTAGAATTTTGGGTATACTGCCCTTCCTTCAGCATTCTTGATTTCTGAATTGTGACTTCTTTGCTTATGCAAAAGCAAAGTAAAGTAATTTTTGACGTTTCCAATATACCCCATCCCCAGGTAGCCAGAAGTAATCTCCATCTCTTCTGAGTCACTGCAGTCTTTTATCTATGCACATTGTTTGGCACAAAGTGGTCAGCTAACAAATGTTTGAAAGAGAAAATAGAAGGGAAAGGGAAAAAGAAAATCCGTGCTTTCCAGGAGGAGGTTTTGTTGCAGATAGCAACAAAAGGAAACCTGACGGCAGAAAAGAGGCTTGCTCTAGGGCAAATCTGGTGCTTCATAAAGAAGGGAAAAGCATCAGAAGCTTCTAGTGAAACAGTCCATAATATTCTCCAAGACCTTTAGCTATAGAATTAATATAGCCACACTTGAGAGTTTTCTCTCAAGACTTCTGGAGAACACACGGGCTCTGTTATAGTACAAGAAAACTTTTCTAGCCTGGTTTGAAGGGAGACTATATATTATCATTATTATTATTATTACTATTATTATTATTATTTTATAGTATGTGATGCCTCAAATGGTAGAGTCCACCTGCAGTGTAGGAGACCCAGATTCAATCCCTAGATAAGGAAGATCTCCTGGAGAAGGAAATGGCAACCCATTCCAGCATTCTTGCCTGGAAAATTCCATGGACAGAGGAGCTTCTGGTGGGCTACAGTCCATGGGGTTAGAAAGAGTCAGACACAACTGAATGACTCACACACACACACAGAGTTATGTATTATTATTCCAGACCTATCTTGCCACCTTAGCAGATGCTCTGAACTCATACAGTTCCTATACTTGGTAATGGTTTGTTGTGTTAATTTCCTCTTGCTGTGTAACATCCATTTTTAGTTCACAATTCTGTAGGTCAGTAGTCTGACAGCGTAGCTAGGTTCTTTGCTTAGAGTATTCAAAGGTCAAAATCGAAGTGTCTGGCTGGGCAGAGTTCTCGTCTGGAGAAATCTGCCTTTTTTCTCATTCTTGTTGGCAGAATTCAGTTCCTTGTGGTTGTAGGCCTTAGAGCTCCTTGTTTCCTTGCCAACTGTCAGCCACAGGCCACTCTCAACTCCTAATGTCCGCTTGGATTTCTTAACATGTGGCCTTCTCAATCTTAATCCAGCAATGGCACATCAAATCTTAACTGTGTTTCAAATCTCTGACTTCTTCTTCTGCCACCAGCTGGAGAAAATTGTGCTTTTAAAGGGCTTGTGTAGTTAGATTAGGTCCACCAGAATAAATTCCCTATATTAAAATCAGTTGTGCCATAATAACCTATTCATGGAAATAAAATCCATCATATTCAAGAATCCTGGGAAAGCTGGAGCCATCTTAGAATTCTGCCTACCACATTCATATGTGTTTTAATCTCATTTATTAGGTCCTAAGAGTCTTGAGGACAAGTTAATGCCTTGCACATAATAATGCTTAGGAAATACTGATATTCACATCAGCAGTGACTAAAAATTAATATTAGAAGTTGTGTATGAGATTTTTAATCTTATTCATGTTTAAATCCCTAGTATCTGACATAGTGTATGATTTAACTATATGGCTTAGATGATAAAGCATCTGCCTGCAATGCAGAAGATCTGGGTTTGAAAGCACATTCCTGGGTGGGGAAGATCCCTTGGAGAAGTGAATGGCAACCCACTCCAGTATTCTTGCCTGGAAAATCCCATGAACCGAAGAGCCTGGTGAGCTGGAGTCCATGGGGTCACAAGAGTCGGATATAACTGAGCAACCAACACTTTTAGCATTTTAGCAAATATTTAGATGAAGTAATGAAAGAATGAACAACTAATTGTATAATCCAGGGCTATGAACACTTCTGGTTATTATGTAGCATGATATATTTTCCTAAAATCATGTGTAATCCAGTTTGTTATATTTTTGTGGTTTTAATGAATTGATAGGGTAGAGATAGAGTCTTCTAGATATTGCTATTTTAAATGGCTATTTTAAAAGCAAAACTTTGCAAATTGCTCTTTCACAAAAATATCTTCTATATTTTTTTCTTGGTAAAGTGATGAGCACTGGAATAGGAGATGAAAGTTAGATTTAGATCTTGACCCTACCTCTAACTACAAATAGGTAGCTGGTATGTGTGTATGTTCTAAGTGTGGGGATACTTTGGTTTGGATAATCTTTTACGTTCCACTGTCCAGTTCCACTACTGCATATACTATTCAAACATAATTTTTTACATAACTCTGTGCCTTAAACATTTCGATTTCAGATGCCCTGCAAAAGTATTCCAAGCAAAGAAAGAAATACTTGGAGTTAGGTATCAGAAAGATTAACCATTTCCTTCCAGCATCCAGATGGCTGCCAACAGTATGTTCCAAGACACATTTATCTTTGGAATTGAAAGTCTGTTACCCTGGGACTCTCTAAATGTAAATGTTTTCCTTCCTGCTTGAGTAGTTTTCTAATCTATAGTTTTGAGTGATGTGTATTATTGTTGCAATTTAATGACATTAGCTCAGCCCTTATTGATTATCTGTTTAAAAAATGGATTAGTGGATACTTATTCTATCAGAGAGCTTCTCTGTATAATGATGTCACTGTAATCAGACTGGGTAATGTAATTTTCTGCTTAGGTCAGTTGCTAATCATCATCCAGAGAGGTCATTCCCATTTGAGATGACTCATGCGGAGGCCCTGGAACACAAAACTGTATTTCAGAGAATGCCGTGGAAACTTATGGAAAATTATGGCTTTTTCGTCATCTCTGCTTTTTCAGTGCAGGATGGGTCTTAAGCCAGCATTTCCTAAAATCATTTGACTACAGAAGAGCTTCCACCTAACACCTAATGAATTTCATAGAACACAGCTTGGGAGAGGCTGATTTTTTATAATCTAAGACTCTAAGACTAACTCTAGGGAGCATTATAGAGCACTTTTTTAGAAGTAGCTTTAGATGTCATTTGGTTGAACTACCATATTACAGGGCTTCCCTAGTGGCTCAGACAGTAAAGAATCCACCTGCAATGCAGGTGAATCAAACCTGGGTTTGATCCTTGGTTTGGAAAGATCCTCTAGAGGCAGGCATGGCAATCCACAGCAGTATTCTTGCCTGTAGAATCCCTGTAGAATCCCATGGACAGAGGAGCCTGGCAGGCTACAGTCCATGGGGTCATAAAGAGTCAGACATGACTGAACGACTAAGCACAGCATACAGCACCACATTACAACTGGAGAATCTGAGTTTCTGGAGGATTGAAGAGACTTATCCAGGAAAATTGGTGGCAAAGCTTGGATGAAAACAATCCAAATGTCTTGTCTCTCATTTCTGGGCTTTTCTTACTATGATGCATTTCTTAACAAACTGATAAGCCTAGCAACTGTGAGCCATAACCCCTTTTTGCTAAAGATGACCATACCTTTAACATTGACTGGGCTTCAGTTTGGGGGTAGGATTAGGAAGAGAGCTTTGACTAAAAGAATATACTGAAGTTTTTGTTTTTTAAAGACTGTCTCAAGGGACTTTCTTGGTGGTCCAATGGTAACGAATTCGCCTTGCAACACAGGGGATCTGGGTTGAATCCCTGGTCAGGGAATTAAGATCCCACATAGTGCAGCACAGCTAAGCCCTCGGGCCACAACTACTGAACCTGAACACTGCAAGAAAGATCCCTCTTGCTGCAACTGGGACCCGAGGCAGCCAAATAACTAAATATATTTTTTAAATGTTATTCTTCCAAAAAAAAAAGAATTGCCATTCTTAAAAAAAATGTTGTGAAATAGCTCTTTTCAACTCTAGCTTCATTCTTTTTATGTGCAGAACCCTTGTCTTAAGTAAAACCTTCTTATCTTCCCTTCTCCATTCAGGAGTAAACTGTTATTAAGTTATCAGCCATCTTCTTTTCTAACTTCTGCATGTTACGAGTGGAAACTTGCATTCTTCATACTTTAGTGTTTGGTTTTTGTTGTTGTTGTTAGTTTGCTTAGGTTTTTTTTTTTTTTTTTTAAGATATAATCCTTTTAGAAACCTATTTTCCCAGAGCTCTTCCTGACCATCTACTTAAAAGAGAGAGAGGGGAAATAGATGCAAAGTGTCAGGAGAGAGATTATATGGAGAAAATGCAAATACCTATTTGTAATATTGAGCTGTTCAACTGAAAAGAGCCATAGAGACCCAATGAGATTTGCAGGTTGTTCCTGCTTATAGCCTATAATTCCATCCCTAAATAGCTTTACATGTTGAAGATTTTTCATTCTTGTTTTCTCTTATCAGAAAGTGCCATTACCAGAAATTAAGGGAGTATTTTATAGGATTGAAGTAGGATGGAGGCAGGATAGGAGCAAAACTGGGGGTCTGGGAACTTGGAGAAGTGTTAGGCAGGGAACCTGCACAGAAGATACAGTTCTCAGAGGCACAGTACTGAAAAGTTCTCAGGACTTTGAAGTCACCATCCTTTCTGGTTTTGAACCTTGTCCACCTTGGACAAGGTATTTAATCTCCCTAGGCTTTTATCTATCTCTAAAATGAAGATAATACTACCTATCTTCAAGATTATGAAGATTATAGAAATCAAAGTACAAGTGTTTATTATATCAGTAGTATTACATTATATTTTATATTCTTCAAACCAGTTAGAGTTTGCCTTTGGGAAATGAAATTGAGAAAGTTTTTTACTTTCTCCCTTTTGCTTGAGATTTTTATGATAACTATATAGTATCAGAAAATCAATAAATACACTCTTGTTTTGATGTAAAGGAAATATATGAAGTGCCTGATATTTGCTCAATGGTCAGTTAGTTCTTTTCATCTCTCCCATCCTTCCTTCCCCATGGCCAAATGTCTTGATCTTTTTTCCTGGTTCTGTCTTTTTTCTCTGTAAGGAAGAGAATAAAACCCAACGATACGGGCAACTCACCTCCAGGGTTTGAGGTACATATGAGATGAAAGAGGTCAGTTCTGCCTATCTAAGTGTTCTGTAAGAGGCCACAAAGTGTGTAGATTAAAGACTCAACCTTGGGAAAGATTCAGATATGAATTTGTATCCTGGCTCCTATCATTTACTAGCTGAGCAAGCTAAGGCAAGTTATCTTGATGAAACTTCTGTTTTTCCTTTTCCCAGGCAAGAATACTGGGAGTTGCCATTTCCTTCTGCAGAGGATCTTCCCAACCTAGGGATCAAACATGCATCTCCTGTGTTGGCAGGCAGATTCTTTTACCACTGAGCCACCAGGGAAGCAATAATTATAACATTTACCTAATAAGTTGTCGTGTGTATATACTTAGCATACTATTTGGCACATTAGGATGCCCAAATAGATGTTAGTTGCCATTGTTGTTATTATCATCATCCCATCCAGGTCTCCTTCATGTCCTTAGACAACCCTAAATGAACTTTTAAAGAACTGGCAATTCCTAAGCAGCCCTATCTAATACCTCAGAGAAAGTCATCTTCCTCTTTTAGCAGGTCTTCTTTTTCTGATCTTTATCTTCATCTTAAATGGAACTTCTAACTCAACAGCTTTGAATTTGCTTTTGGTGTCAATTTATTGCCCACTTTACCAGTCTACCAAGTAGTCCTAGTTAGTGGGCTTTTTTTTTTTTTAAAGAAAGAAAAATCTGGAACTTTTTAGCCATGATTCACTGCATTGAGTCATTTGTCTCTGGGAGATTGACTACTATTCACTGTTGAAGAATCAGAGAATGCTTGACATTGACAATGTTGTTAATCATTGCCACTAATTCCAGGACATTTCACCACCCCAAAAGGAAACCCTGTACCATTAAGCATTTGCTTTACATCTCCCCGTTTTCTAACCCTCACAACCATTAACCTGTTTTCTACGAATTTGCTTATTTCAGATATTTAATATAAATGAAATCCTCCAGTGTGATCTTTTGTGTCTAACTCATTTTGCTTAGCATGTTTTTAAGGTTCATTGATATTGTAGTATGTATTGGTACTTCATTATTTTTTATTACTGAATAATATTCCGTTGTTTGGATATAGCACGTTTTATTTATTTATTCATTGGTTGATGAACTTTGGGGCTGTTGCCATCTTTTTCCAATTGAAATAGTGCTGCTATGACATTGTTTAAATACCTGTTTGCCATTCTTTTGGGTGTATACCAAGCAGTAGAATTACTGAGTCATATGGTAACTCTCGGAGAAGGCAATGGCACCCCACTCCAGTACTCTTGCCTGGAAAATCCCATGGATGGAGGAGCCTGGTAGGCTGCAGTCCGTGGGGTTGCTGGGAGTCAGACATGATTGAGCGACTTCACTTTCTCTTTTCACCTTCATGTATTGGAGAAGGAAATGGCAACCCACTCCAGTGTTCTTGCCTGGAGAATCCCAGGGACTGGGGAGCCTAGTGGGCTGCCATCTGTGGGGTCGCACAGAGTCGGACATAACTGAAGCGACTTAGCAGCAGCAGCAGCAGCATGGTAACTCTATGTTAAATTTGTGAGGAACTGTCAAACTGTTTTCCAAAGTGGCTGCACCATTTTACATTTCCACCAGCAATATATGAGAGTTTCCATATCTCCACAATCTTGCCAACACTCTGTCTTTTTTTTTATTACAGCCATCCTAGTGGGTATGAAGAGGTATCTCATGGTGGTTTCGATTTTCATTGCCCTAATGGCTAATGATGTTGAAAATCTTTTCATGTACTTGTTGGCCCTTTATATGTCTTCTTTGAAGAAATGTCTATTCAAGTCCTTTGCCCTTAAAAAATGAGTTGTCTTTTTGTTGTTGTGTTGCAAGAGCTCTTTTTATAATCTGGCCCTAGGCCCTTATCAGATATATGATTTGCAGATATTCTCTCTCATTCTGTGGGTTGTCTTTTTACTTTTTTGATGATGTCCTTTGATGCACAAAAGGTCTTCATGAAGCCTTTTTTTTTTTTTGTTACTTATGCTTTTGGTGCATATCTAAAAAAATATTGCCTAACCCAAGGTAATGAAGATTTATCCCTCTGTATTTCTTAAAAGAAAATTTTAAGAGTTTTACAGCTTTTGTCTAAGGCTATGATCCATTTTTAGTTTTGAATACAATGTGAAGTAAGGGTTCAACTGTACTTTTTTAACATGTAGATATCCAGTTGTCTCAGCACCATTTATTGGAAAGGCTATTCTAGCCTTGTCTAACTCAATGAAAGTATGAGGCATGCCATGTAGGGCCACCCAAGATGGACAGGTCATGGCAGAGAGTTCTGACAAAATGTGATTCACTGGAGAAGGGAATGGCAAACCACTTCAGTATTCTTGCCTTGAGAACCCCATGAAAAGTATGAAAAGGCAAAAAGATAGGACACTGAAAGATGAACTCCCCAGGTCGGTAGGTGCCCAGTATGCTACTGGAGAAGTGTGGAGAAATACCTAAGAAAGAAAAATAATTAACAGAAAAAGAATTAAGAGATGGAACCAAAGCAAAAACAGTGTCCAGCTGTGGATGTGACAGGTGATGGAAGTAAAGTCTGATGCTGTAAAGAACAATATTGCATAGGAACCTGGAATGTTAGGTCCATGAATCAAGGTAAATGAGAAGTGGTCAAACAGGACATGGCAAGAATGAACATTGACATTTTAGGAATCAATTAACTAAAATGGACTGGAATGGGAAAATTTAACTCAGATGACCACTATATCTACTACTATGGGGAAGAATCCCTTAGAAGAAATGGAGCAGCCCTCATAGTCAACAAAAGAGTCAGAAATGCAGTTCTTGGATGCACTCTCAAAAATGACAAAATGATCTCTGTTCGTTTTCAAGGCAAACCATTCAGTATCACAGTTATCCAAGTATGCCTGAACCAGTAATACTGGAAAAGCTGAAGTTGAATAGTTCTCTGAAGACCTACAAGACCTTCTTGAANATCCCTTAGAAGAAATGGAGCAGCCCTCATAGTCAACAAAAGAGTCAGAAATGCAGTTCTTGGATGCACTCTCAAAAATGACAAAATGATCTCTGTTCGTTTTCAAGGCAAACCATTCAGTATCACAGTTATCCAAGTATGCCTGAACCAGTAATACTGGAAAAGCTGAAGTTGAATAGTTCTCTGAAGACCTACAAGACCTTCTTGAACTAACACCCAAAAAAGATGTCCTTTTCACTGTAGGGGACTGGAATGCAAAAGTACGAAGTCAAGAGCTACCTGGAGTAGCCGGCAAATTTGGCCTTGGAGTACAAAACAAAGCAGGACAAAGGCTAATAGAGTTTTGCCAAGAGAACGCACTGGTCATAACAAACACCGTCTTCCAACAACACAAGAGAAAACTCTACACATGGACATCACCAGATGGTCAATACTGAAATCAGATTGATTATATTCTTTGCAGCTAAAGATAGGGAAGCTCTCTACAGTCAGCAAAAACAAGACCGGGAGCTGACTGTGGCTTAGATCATGAACTCTTTATTGCCATTTTCAGACTTAAATTGAGGAAAGTAGGGAAAACCACTAGACCATTCAGGTATGACCTAAATCAAATCCCTTGCGATTATACAGTGGAAGTGACAAATAGATTCAGGGGATTAGATCTGATAGACAGAGTGCCTGAAGAACTATAGATGGAGGTTTGTGACATTGTACAGGAGGCAGTGATCAAGACCATCCCCAAGAAAAAGAAATGCAAAAAGGCAAAATGATTGTCTGAGGAGGCTTTACAAATAGCTGAGAAAAGAAGAGAAGCTAAAGGCAAAAGAGAAAAGGAAAGATATACCAAACTGAATGCAGAGTTCCAAAGAATAGCAAGGAGAGATAAGAAAACCTTCTAAAGTGATCAATGAAAGAAATACAGAAAATCAATACCATGGGAAAGACTGGAGATCTCTTCAAGAAAATTAGAGGTACCAAGGGGACATTTCATGCAAAGATGGGCACAATAAAGGACAGAAATGGTATGGACCTAACAGAAGCAGAAGATATTAAGAAGAGGTGGCAAGAATACACAGAAGAACTGTACAAAAAATATCTTCATGACCAAGATAACCACAATGGTGTGATCACTCACCTAGAGCCAAACATCTTAGAATGCGAAGTCATGTGGGCTTTAGGGGAGCATCACTACAAACAAAGCTAGTGGAGGTGATGGAATTCCAGTTGAGCTATTTCAAATCCTAAAAGATGATGCTATGAAAGTGCTGCACTCAATATGTCAGCAAATCTGGAAAAGTCAGCAGTGGCCACAGGACTGGGAAAGATCAATTTTCACTCTAATTCCAAAGAAAGACAATGCCAAAGAACGTTCAAACTACCACACAATTGTAGTCATCTCATACACTAGCAAAGTAATGCTCAAAATTCTCCAAGCCAGGCTCAGCAGTATGTGGACTGTGACCTTCCAGATGTTCAAGCTGGATTTAGAAAAGGCAGAGGAACCAGAGATCAAATTGCCAACATCTGCTGGATCATCAAAAAAGCAAGAGAGTTCCAGAAAAACATCTACTACTTCTTTATTGACTACACCAAAGCATTTCACCGTGTGGATCACAACGATCTGTGGAAAATTCTTCAAGAGATGGGAATATCAAACCACCTTGCTTGCCTCCAGAGAAATCTGCATGCAGGTCAACAAGCAACAGTTAGAACTGGACATGGAACAACAGACCGGTTCCTAGTTGGGTAAGGAGTACGTTGAGGCTGTATATTGTCACCCCGCTTATTTAACTTACATGCAGAGTACATCATGCAAAATGCTGGGCTGGATGAAGCACAAGTTGGAATCAAGATTGCCGTGAGAAATATCATTAATCTCAGATACACAGATGACACCACCCTTATGGCAGAAAGCAAAGAAGAACTAAAGAGCCTCTTGATGAAAGTGAAAGAAGATAGTGAAAAAGTTGGCTTAAAAGTCCACATTCAGAAAACTAAGATCATGGCATCCAGTCCCATAACTTCATGGCAAATAGATGGGGAAACAGTGAAAACAGTGACAGACATTAGTTTTGGAGGCTCCAGAATCTCTGCAGATGCTGATTGCAACCATGAAATTAAAAGACACTTTCTCCTTGGAAGAAAATCTATGAGAAACCTAGACAGCATATTAAAAAGCAGAGACATTACTTTGCCAACAAAGGTCCATCTAGTCAAAGCTATGGTTTTTCCGGTAGTCATGTGTAGATGTGAGAGTTGGAATATAAAGAAAGCTGAGTGCCGAACAATTGATGCTTTTGAACTGTGGTGTTGGAGAAGACTCTTGGGAGTCCCTTGGACTGCAAGGAGATCCAACCAGTCAATCCCAAAGGAAATCAGACCTGAATATTCATTGGAAAGGCTGATGCTGAAGCTGAAACTCCAGTACTTTGGCCACCTGATGCAAAGATCTGACTTATTGGGAAAGACCCATTGAAGCTTCAGTGTCACCCAAGAATTTTTTGTAAAGTGAATATATTTCCTGATAGTTACATGAAATCAATGCAGTTAGTTACAACCACATATCTCTTTCCTACCTTCATGGATATATAAAAGGACTCACTTAAAATGTACCAGCACCATGATTTCTCTTTGCTCACAAGCTTCGAAATATAGCATCACTGGACCCAGTTTTTATTCCTAGGGAAAACTACAAAGCACATTCTTTCAGTAATGACTACTGAGTTATTCAGCATATAATTTTTGAGTGACAGCTTTGGATTTAATGTTGAGAAAGATGGATTTAGTCCCTAAATTATATCTTACCAAGGTGCAGTCTTTAGGAAAAGGACTCTCCTGTTTTGTTTAAATCTCATCTCAAAATCTACAAAGAAATGCTGGAAATTACTAAAGATGTGCTGCTCTGGATTTTGTACCATTCAGTGCTGACTCTATAAGATCTCATTATTCATTGTTTACAAAGGCCCTGGGAGACAGAGAACTATTTCCCAGCCCACCCTCCCTGAAAAACATCAGGGACTGGAATCAGCAGCACTCTGGATGATATAAGCCGATAGTGCCAGAATCTGTTATGTAACCTGCTAAAAACTCTGCCTTGAGGTTGCAGTTAGTCCAAGCTAAACCCTCCCCTGCGTATCTGTTTTCTGCCTTTTACCCTTCTTTAAAAGGACTGAACTTCCTGCCCAGCAGTCTGCAGCATCTTCTCCAGAGGCAAGCTTCAGCCTTCCTGCAGTGTGCTGGGAAACAGGGATTCCCACCCAGCTCTTCCTATCTTGGCCCTGTGTGCCACATTTTAAGTGTTGGTGTTAGTTGCTCAGTTGTATCTGACTCTTTGTGGCCCCATGGACTATAGTCTGCCAGGCTCCTCTGTTCATGGAATTCTCCAGGCAAGAATATTGGTGTGGGTTGCCGTTTCCTTCTCCAGGGAATCTTCCTGAGCCAGGGATAAAACCCAGGTCTCTCTCATTGCAGGTGGATTCTTTACCCTCTGAGTCACTTGACTGGGTCTCAATTCTGAGTTCCTACTGATGATGGGCATTAGATAGTATTGTGGCTTCAGATATGAACATGGCGTGGGTAGTACATTCAAAGAACATAGTCTGGTTAAGGAGATGGAGCATACAGAGGAAGAGCTAAATAGTGAGGAAGAGCATTAAGACAAGTGAATTTTGTGCAGTGACAGGCAGCACCAAGTAATGGAGACAGCAAGGACTTTACAGTTGGAAGAGCCAAGTTCAAAGGCTCAGTTTTATGTGCATGACCAAAGGAACCTTTTCTTGACTTAGTTTACTCATCTAAAAGTGGAGAGAATGATAGCTACTCTGTCTAAATCTCTAAGTGGTTGTAAGTGTTGAGTGAGATATTATATGAGAAGCTTTGGGAAATGCCAATGAAAAAACAAGGTGGAAAGGGATCTTATCTCACTTTACAGTAGAGGAAACTGGCATAGAGATGAAAAACCTTGCTGAAAGGTTTTTCTCATGCTCCTATGAAACAGCACTCCAGTATTTAAGCACAAAATAGAATGATTTTCTTCATTTGTCTCCCTCACTCATAGACTTTTTCCACTCCAAGAACTCTAAGTAATCCATATGCTGTTGGCACCAAATAAAGTGTGTTTTGGTAGAGTGTGAGGAAGTTTAGGGGTCCATATTTTATCCTGAAGATATTGGTCAGAGAGATATACTGTCACCTTCTTTGCCGGGCATGGCAAAGGTTTAAATCAACACTATCCAGTAGAAATATAATGCAGATGGCAAATGTGAGCCTTATGTAAAATTTTAACTTTTATAGTAGCCACAGTAAATGGGGAAACAGACTCACAGAATTAAAACAACTTGCCTAATCCACACAGCAAGCAAGTGACAGAATCTGGACTAGAACCCAGGTTTCCTTTCCAGGCCAGTGTTCATTCAATCAGTTTACTGTGGAGAGCCCCATTTCACAAGGGTAGAAGACAGTAACAATGAGTCTTTTATTATATTCTCCTTGATGAGACCTGACAGGGTCCACCTCTTCTTCTCCGCTAATAAATCAGGTTCGCCCCCCTCTTGTTATTGTTTTTCTCTAGAACCCAGGCTGGGGCTTGCCTTAGCCTTTGTTCTGTTCCCAGTTTTCGCGGTGCCAAGAAGGATGGGGAGAGAGCGGATTCAGGCAGGTCACTGTGGCACAGATGTTTCCTGGTCTTTCTGAGGGAGCTGAATGCCACGGCCAGGTGTGTCTTTCAGGGCCTTCCAAGCCCTTGGAGGTGGTAGGTGTTTATAACCGCAATTTCCTGATTAGCTTCTGTTTGTCACAGGCCTCTAGCCACTACCTGAGGGAGTACATTTAAGCCTCTACTCTGGGAGTCATCAGTCACTCAGAGCTCTCTGTAGTCTGGCTATAATCTACCTCTGTGTTCTTATTTCCCAGCGTTCCCTTCATGCATCCTCTGTTTTCTCCCAGAATACTATGTTTTCTTCCTTCCCTCCTCATCTTCATCTATTAAAATGTAACTCATTTTTCCATCAAGTTGAAATATCAGTTCAAGAAACCTCCAACATTATGCTCCCTCCTTCCATCGTGTTACTTCTTAGCCCCATCTCCCACCATTTCCTGCCTCATGTTCTATATGCAGGAACTTTGCAACCTGTTACTTTCTACTTCCATTCCTTTGCTAATGCTGTCCATTTGCCTAGAATCCCTACCTCACTTTTGCCTAGCTGAGTCCCCTGATGCTGGGAAAGATTCAAGGGAGGAGGAGAAGGGGACAACAGAGGATGAGATGGTTGGTTGGTACCACCAACTCAATGGACATGAGTTTAAGCAGACTCCAAGAAATGGTAAAGGACAGGGAAGCCTGGCATGCTGCAGTCCATGAGGTCACAGAGAATAGGACATGCCTGAGTGACTGAAAAACAACCAAAGTCCCATTTAAATTTAGGATGGGCTATCAGGCATCACCTCTTCCAGAGGGACTTCCCCGACCCTCCACGCTGAGTTCGGCTACTCACACGATAGAATCTACCTGTCTCTATCTTTGTACTTACATGCTATATTTTATCTATCTGTACCTGACTCCCACACTAGACAATGTTCCAAGGGAGGTATCTGTGCTTTACGTTTTCTATCTCTGGCAACTAGCAACATCCCACTAACAACAGATGCTTAATAAATGTTTATGGAATAGGTGAACAAATAACCTTTAAACTAAAATAGTTATCCCAGGTAGCCTAGTGGTAAAGAACACAGGAGACACGGGTTCAATCCCTGGATCAGGAAGATCCCCTGGAAAACCCACTCCAATATTCTTGCCTGGAGAATCCCATGGACAGAGGAGCCTGGCAGGCTATAGTTCATAGAGTCGCATGCACTTTATTTTGGGGGGTAACTATTTGTCTATCACTAGATTATATGTTCTGCGAGGGCAAGGAAAGTATGGAATCTTATTCATCTTTTTGTCCATCACAGGGCCTTATTCACAATGAATATATCAGTTAGGTTTCTGTGGAGAAACAGATTCAATAGGAGATACATAGATGTGTATATTGATTTTAAGGAATTGGCTCATGTCGTTGTGGGGGCTGCCAAGGCAGAATCTGTGGGGCAAGCTACAGGCTAGGAACTTGGGCAAGAGTTGATTTTACAGACTTAGGTTTGAAATGTGTAGAGCAGGCCAGCAGGCTGGAAACTCAGGCAAGATTTTTCTGTTACTCTTGAGGCAGAATTCCTTCTCTGGGAAACCTGGGTTTTTGCTTTTAAGGCTTATAACTGATTGGGTGAGTTCCACACACATTATCGAGAATAATCTCCTTTGCTTAAAGTCAACTGATTGTGGATTTTAATCACATCTACCTAATACTTTCATAGCAACAGCTAAACTAGTGTTTAACCAAACAGCAGGGCACAAGAGCCTAGCTAAGTTGGCACACAAAAGTTTCATCATCAGGTAAGTGAACGATAAATGTTTGCTGAATTGAAGTCTGCTTTTCAACTTCTTATCTGAAGCTCAAAAAACCAGAATGATCTTAATTCTGTTTCCAGCAGTAATTTGGACTCAAACCCCCAAATCTTCTACCACTAAACTCCCAACAGCTCTGAATAAAAAGTAACAACATTCTAATACATAGCTGAACTTGCAGGACAGTAAGGGACTCTCCAGCGGCTGAAAATGAAGACAAACTGAATAGAAAGTGTGTCAGATGATGCTGTATCAGGCCTCTTGAGACATCTGTGTTGGTAACCTTGGAACCTGGATTTAAATACACACACAGGAAGAGAAAGTGAAGACTTGTGTCTTCATAAGACGAGCATTAAAGCTGAAACTCACAAGTGAGATAGGACTTTCAGTAACATGGTGGTTAGAAAAATAATCTCCTTAATACATAGACACAAAAAAGTTGTCTTTCTCAGCCTAGTCTCTGAGAAGAAGAAAAGTCTCTCTCAGAATTCAAAATGATAGGTCTGTCTGAAGTCAGGTTCAGAGTTTATATTTCAACTACCTATGTGATATGGATTCTGAAAGTTGATTAATTAACACAAAAAGTATACTCAGCCAGTGATATACCCTGAAGTACCTAGCAGAATAAAACAAAAAACCCTCTTAAGGTGATAAAAGATCTAAAACTCTAAGATGATTTTTTAATGTCAAATTAATATATTAACAATTAAGAACAAATAAAAAATTAAAAATATGAGTTTAGAAATGGATACCATGTATAATGGGGCTTCCCAGGTGACTCAGATGGTAAAGAATCTGCCTGTAATGCAAGAAATCTGAGTCTGATACTGGGTTGAGAAGATAACCTGGACAAGGGAATGGCAACCCACTCCAGTATTCATGTTTGGAGAACCCCGTGGACAGAGGAGCCTGGCAGGCTATAGTCCATGAGGTCACAAAGAGTCGGACATGACTAACCAACTAATACACACACACCATGAATAATATAAGGTAGATATGACAAATAGAGTTTAAACAGGAGATTAGACACTGCTAAAGAGAAAAACTGGTAAACTGGAAGATAAGGTAGAAATTACCCACAGTACCTCTCAAGGAGAAAAAGAAAAGAAAAATATGAAAGCAAAATTAAGAGACATGGAGGATAGAATGAGAAGATGTAATATGTATTTAATAATAGTTCTAGAAAGAGAGAATAGAGAGAATGGAAAAGAGACAATACTCAGAGGTAATGGTTGAAATTTTTCCAAAACTGACGAAAGACCTCAATTAGGAAGCACATTGAGTTCCAAAAGATAAATAGAAATAAAGCCAATTCTAGACATATTGTGGTGAAACTGCATGGCAGTGAAGATTAAAAGTAGGTATTAAGAACATCCAAAGATAAAAGAGATATCCTACAGGAAATCACAATTGAGCCAAGAACAGTGGCAAAATAAACAGAAGAATAATGCCCTCAAAAGATGAGAGAAAAAAGAAATCCCACCCAATGTAGACTTTTCCATCTAGTTAGACCTTTGTTCAAGAGTGAGGGTAAAATAGAGACAATTTTAGATGGATAAAGACATCAAATTTACATCTCAGAGATAATTTCTAAAAGGACTAATAAAAATGGATATTCTTCATGAAGCAGGAAATTGAGGACTTCCTGCTGATCCAGTGGCCAAGTCCCCACAGTTTTAATGCAGGGGTCTGGGTTCGATCCCTGGTCAGGGAACTAGATCCCACATGCCTTGCATCCATCAATGAAGATCAAAGATCCCAAGTGCCACAACCAAAGACCTGGCACAGCCAAATAAGTAAAGGAACAAATAAATAAATATTTAAAGAAAAGAAGAAGCAGGAAATTGAATACAAAAGGAAGTAGTGACATGAAAAAACAATAGAGACTAGAGAAATAGGTAAAGTGAAAGAAAGTGAAAGTGAAAGTCAGTCAGTCATGTCTGACTCTTTGCTGCCCCATGGACTGTACAGGCCGTGGAATTCTCCAGGCCAGAATACTGGAGTGGGTAGCCTTTTCCTTCTCCAGGGGATCTTCCCAACCCAGGGATTGAACCCAGGTCTCCTGCATTGGGATTCTTTACCAGCTGAGCTATCAGGGAAGCCCAGAGAAATAGGTATACATGTGAGTAAATCTAAAACAAAAGAAAATAGAAAAAATGACAGTACAGAATAACAACAAAAATAATGATTAATTTAGAGAGCATGAAAATAAGGTGAAATTAAGCTATCAGGCAATAATACGTGATAGGGAGTAAAGGGAGTAAAGAGAAAAGAACTGTGATCAGTCTTGAAATATACTAAACCTTGGGAGGACACTAAAGCTACTGATTAAATTTAAACTTGATAAATAAAACATGCATGTTTAAAAAAAAAAGTTGATGGTAACCACACCAAGGATAGAAATAAAATGTGTAATTGCCAGACAATTAAAAGGAAAAAGACTTGCACAAAGGACCCCATTTAAAAGAAAGATGAACTCTGTATAAGTTATAATAACATTCAGAATAACCTAAGTGTCTATCATTGTGAAAAAAGATAAGTAAATTGTGATATAGTCAAACAATGAAAATAAGTGAGCCAAGGTTTTATGTATTACCATGAAAACATGTCATAATTATAAGGTTAACTGGAAATAGGCAGATATAAAATAGCACAACTTATATAAGGTCCTCAAATAAATGTTGTCACATCAGCTGCCTGGAAAGGAAAACAAAACAAAAGAAACTTCAAAAATAGTAATTTTTCTGTTGACCCCTTACTATGAACATTATAGTGTAGATTCTTGCATTGGGAGGGGAGTTGGGGTTTGATGACCTAGTTTTATGTTTCCTATACATAAATAATAGAGAGACAGACTTTTAAGTCTTTAAGTCATTCAAGTGAACATAGACACATATCAGAACTGTTGACACGAGGAGGGAAACTACTTTTGGCCTCAGGATTTCCTCTTTATCTTGGAAAAAAAAATCCCCAAAGTATAATACAAAATCAAGAACCTGGGAAATAACATTTAAGTAGATATCTCTCTTCCAGAGTGTGTATCTTAAGGTTTCTGTTTCATCATTCCCAAGACTCCAAATTGTTAGCTTCACAGGTCTTCAGAGGGCCCTCTCCTGGTTACTGGCAAACCAGGAAGCAAGGAACTGGTTCCATTCAACCTTACCTCACAGCCCTTCTGCCATATGTATATCCTGATTATACCATCACAGTGCCACCACTTAGCAGAGCTTTGTGAATTACACTTTCATGCTGCAATACTTTTGTTTAAGTTACTTTTCTTTTTGAAGTGTCCTTTCCACGTCACATATTGAAATTCTACCAACTCCCAGACTGTCAGAGCCTAAAACTGCCTTTAGAGACTGTGCTTAAAGGAGGGGCAAGAGGAGGGAAGGGGATCAAGAGGTACCGGCTAGTAGGTGTAAAATAAATAAGATATAAAACTATAATATTATAACTTCAAAATAGAATATAATCTATAAAAATATTGAATCACTGTGTTGTACATCCAAAACTAATATAACATTGTAAATCAACTATACTTCAATTTGAAAAAAGAAAGAAACCATGTAGTTCAGTCGCTCAGTCGTGTCTGACTCTTTGCGACCCCATGAATCGCATCACCAACTCCCGGAGTTCACTCAGACTAACGTCCATCGAGTCAGTGATGCCATCCAGCCATCTCATCCTCAGTCGTCCCCTTTTCTTCCTGCCCCCAATTCCTCCCAGCATCAGGGTCTTTTCCAATGAGTCAGCTCTTTGCATGAGGTGGCCAAAGTATTGGAGTTTTAGCCTCAGTACCAGTCCTTCCAACACCCAGGACTGGTCTCCTTTAGGATGGACTGGTTGGATCTCCTTGCAGTCCAAGGGACACACAAGAGTCTTCTCCAGCACCACAGTTCAAAGCATCAATTCTTTAGCGCTCAGCTTTCTTCACAGTCCAACTCTCACATCCATACATCACCACTGGAAAAACCATAGCCTTGACTAGACAGACCTTTGTTGGCAAAGTAATATCTCTGCTTTTTAATATGCTCTCTAGGTTGGTCACAATTTTCCTTCCAAGGAGTCAGCGTCTTTTAATTTCATGGCTGCAGTCACCATCTGCAGTGATTTTGGAGCCCCCAAAAATAAAGTCTGACACTGTTTCCACTGTTTCCCCATCAATTATCCATGAAGAAAATACAATTCAGATGAATTCCTAAGCTACACAAAATTTCTGTTATTCGCCCTGTAATAAAAATTTATCACTTCTTTCTCTGTAATATAACACAAACAGAAAATCACATATGTGGAATGTCTGGAACTTTATTTGTCCTAAGTTAGCAATTGAAATATAGGTATTATAATTCTAGAAGAGCACAAGAAATTTTAATTTTTAGTTGTGGTAAAGTACATGTAATGTAAAAATTACCATCTTAACCTTTTTTAATGTACAGTTTATTACTATTAAGCATATTCATGTTATGCAACCGACTTTCAGAACTCTTTCATCTTGCAAAACAAAATCTTTATATCTATCAATCATCAAGTCCCCACTGAGCATAAGAAATTAGAAAGAGATGTTTCATCTTGTAAGATATGATAAAAGAAATAAAAGAGCCTAACGTATGTATGTCTTAACTAAAAAGCAAAACTGAAAGTTCAGTTTCAAGAGTTGTAGATTTTTCTCTTGAATGCCACTATGGGAAAAAAGAAGAGGATTGATATTTATAATGGTTGATTACTAGTGAGAGGTTACTAACCTGTACCTAAAGATGTTGGTTGTCTCTACTATCCTGTATTCATTTTCCATTTTTTAGGCTATATTTTTATTACAAAAATTTTACTTCCCAAGAAGCCATTTAAAAATAGTAATAGGAATTGTTACTCTTACTTGCTTTTATCACAAATTTTTATTTTGAAACTAAAGTAGAAAAGCATGCATGAAAATGTAAATCCTCTTTAAAGCATTTAAAGGTCTCAATTCTCTTTTTATGGTTTTTAAAATAATTCCATATTTTAGAAGTAGTGTGAAACAATGATTAAGATCTGCTCTAGAGTCAGTCTGCCTGATCTCGAATCCTGAATCCAACCATTAAGTAGTTATATGTCCTTGAACAAGTTAATTATTCTCTGTGCTTTGGTTATCTTATCTGTAAGATTAGGAGATAATGCTAACTGTCTTATATAACTGATATGAGGATTAATTTAATAAGGTGAGTGAAGTCACTAGTCAGTCATTAGGCTCCAGTTCAATTCAGTCACTCAGTCATGTCAGACTCTTTGCAACCTCATGAACTGTGCAGCACACTAGGCTTCCCTGTCCATCACCAACTCCCGGAGCTCGCTCTAACTCATATCCATCAAGTTGGTAATGCCATCCAACCATCTCATCCTCTGTTGTCCCCTTCTCCTCCTGCCTTCAATCTTTCCCACCATCCAGGTCTTTTCCAATGAGTCAATTCTTTGCATCAGGTGGACAAAGTATTTGAGCTTGAAAGTGAAGTCACTCAATCGTGTCTGATTCTTTGCGATCCGTGGACTGTAGCCCACCAAGCTCCTCCATCCACAGGATTCTCCAGGCAAGAGTACTGGAGTAGGTTACCATTTCCTTCTCCAAGGGATCTTCCTGACCCAGGGATCGAACCCAGGTTTCCCACATTGCAGGCAGACGCTTTAACCTCTGCACCACCAGGGAAGCCCCTATCAATTTTACTGTAGTTGATATAATTCTGATACTTGGACTTTGGGATAAATAAACTCCTGTACTTGTGTTAACACTGTTTTGATTCTTTGTGGCAGAGCTGGGTAAAGTCTGGGTCTGTAGTCTTTCATTCTCCTACCCTTCACCCTCTGCTTTGCATACTGCTGGAAAAATAGGTACCCACGCTGATGAATCGTTGTTTAATGAATAAATGATGAAAATATTTTTAAAGATTTATAGAATATATTTCATTATAAAAAATGGATGGTAGACTCTATTTCAAAGGAATGTATGGAGACACTAAGGATACAATTATTGGTTTTTAAAACTATCCTTTGGGCTTGTTGAATGTGAGGGCTGTGCATCCTCAGTGACTCATTAGAGGTGGTTGAGAGGATGGACAAATTCACTGCAGAGGAGAGAGCCTGGACAGTACCTCTATATTAATACTTCGATACTAAGGCATGAGCCTCTGTCCAAATCCACCCTGAGCTAAACTTGGTATAACAAAAAGAGCTCTGTTGAGAAGAAATCAGAGTTCCCACAGGGTTCCTACTCATGACCTGGGCCCACCTTTTCCCTTAAGCATCAGTTTCTTCACCTATAAAAATGAGAATGTAGCATCTAAGATCTGTTTCTCCATTCAAAACACATTTGGTTCCATGTTACTAAACTCTGGTGCACCTGGGAGCCCATGGCATGTGTCTTCCAGGATAGTGACAGTTCTCCCAGCCTGCCAAAATTCAGTCATCAGTGCCCATTCTGGTGAATAATATCTCCTCCTGAATTGGTGCCAGTTGGAAAATTGTAGAATGGAATGTGCCACCTGGGTTTGAATTTGGAAATCTAAAGTGTTGTTGCCTTGAGGTACAAGGATATTCCTGCCCAGCCACAGTGGTGAGTAGGCTGATAATACCAGTCGTGCCAGTTTGTACTTGGACTGGGAAAAGAGGGTCAAGTCTCCTTTGCTAGTGAGAGCAGAATGAAGAGAAAGCTGTGTTCTTATTTCCTTCAGTCTGCTGTGTGAACTGTGCACTAGTGATGTAGTATCACAAGCAGAATGAATGCATCAGCAAAGTGATAAAAGTGAAAAGTTTATTATGCTTCTGTGATGCTTGAAGTAAAAGTGAAAGTGTTAGTCGCTCAGTTGTGTCCAACTCTTTGCAACCCCATGGACTGTGGCTGACCAGGTTCCTCTGTCGGGATTTCCCAGGCAAGAATACTGGAGTAGGGTGCCATTTCCTTCTTCAAGGGATCTTGTCAACCCAGGGATCGAACCTGCATTTCCTGTGTGTCCTACATTGGCAGGCAGATTCTTTAATGCTTAGCTGTTTGTATTCTTTATTGTTGGAGAAGGCAATGGCACCTCACAAGCACTTGGAATAGAAACCAAGTCCTCGAATTCTATAATATCCTATAAATGACCATATTTCTGTCTATATTTATAAATGCCTGAGCAGCATTCAGTGAATTCATTTCACTGAAATGCTCTTCATTTCAAAGGACTCACACAGGCACATTGTTTAACCCAGGGATTTTTATAAAAAAAAAGAGAGGGGGAGAAAAGGATGTAAAATGTGTGAATGGGTGCTGTGCTAGTTACTTAACATATTAATTCTTTCAACAAATATTATTGGGCACCTAACGTGCACCAGTCATTGTAATAGGGCTGGACATAAGATTGACACTGCAGTCATCACACCAGCAAGATCTCTGCTCTCAGAAAAGCTACATTTTGGTTGGGGAGATGAGTAATAAATAGTTAAGCTGATTTTAAAATAACATCTGTGATGAGGAACTGAAGAGCCTCTTGATGAAGGTGAAAGAGGAAAGTGAAAAAGCTAGCTTAAAACTCAACATTCAAAAACTAAGATCATGGCATCCAGTCCCATCACTTCATGGCAAATAGGTAGGGAAAAAAATGTAAACAGTGACAGACTTTATTTTCTTGGGCTCCAAAATCACTGCAGATGGTAACTGGAGACATGAAATTAAAAGATGCTTGCTCCTTGGAAGGAAAGCTATGACAAACCTAGACAGCATATTAAAAAGCAGAGACATCACTTTGTTGACAAAGGTCTGTCTAGTCAAAGCTATGGTTTTTCCAGTAGTCATGTACAGATATGAGAGTTGGACCATAAAGAAGTGTGAGCCCCAGAGAATTCATGTTTTTGAACTGTGGTGCTGGAGAGTGTTGAGAGTCACTTGCATGAGAGGGAAATCAAACCAGTCAATCCTAAAGGAAATCAGTCCTGAATATTCATTGGATTAGGACTGATGCTGAAGCTGAAACTCCAGTACTTTGGTCACCTGATGCAAAGAAAAGACTCATTGGAAAAGACCCTGATGCTGGGAAAGATTGAAGACAGAAGGAGAAGAGGGTGGCAGAGGATGAGATGGTTGGATGGCATCACTGACTCAATGGACATGAGTTTGAGCAAACTCCAGGAGATAGTGAAGGACAGGGAAGCCTGGCATGCTGCAGTCCATGGGGGTCTCAAAAGAGTCGGATATGACTTAGCAACTGAAAAACAACTACAAAACAAGCTTTAGGATATATGGTATAAAAATTCATAAAATTTTTACCAGAAAAGAAAATGGAAGCCTCTCCATCCAGTTTTCTTAAGTCAAGGATAACTTTGACAATAATTTGCACCAGAGCAGTGCACTTAAAAATCTAGATACATTCACTCTTTGTAATATATCAACTAATTGCATCCAGTTAGGTATTAAAAAGCACAATATAGGATAAAATAATATTTATTCCTGGACTCAAAGTAGAAAGTCTATGATTGCTTCACAGATGAACACTCCCAAACATTTATGCTAGCAATAATACAAGTTCCACAAAAATCCTTATTTCCCAACTCCCTCCATGAAGCCAGAATTATTACTCTGACACCAAAGATACCACAAAAAATAGAAAACCACAACCCCAAATCCTCAATAAACATAGTTGCAACAATTCTTAACAGCTTTTTAGCAAATTGGATTTCATGATACATAAAAAGGATCGTGTGTCATGACCCAATGCAGTTCCTCCCAGAACTCAAGTTTCATGTAACATTTGAATATCAGTGTGACTCACCATACAGCAAATGTAAAAAGAAAAGCACAGCCTTTGAGATTACCTTCTTCTCTTTCCGCTTTTTCTCCTCCTCTTCCTTCCTCTTCCTCTTCCCATTCTTCTCTGTCTTCTTTGGTGGGAACTCCTAGGAGATTTCAAGTTTTACAATACAGTATTGCTTACTCTCATGCTGTTCATCACCTCTCCAAAACTCATTCACCTTGCATAATTGGAACTCTGAACTCTTTGATCGACATCTCTTCATTCCCCCCATACCTCCAGCCCCTGACAACCACCATTCTATCCTCTGCTTCTCAGTTTGACTATTTTAGATTCCACATATGAGATCATGCAGTGTTCATCTGTCTGTGTCTGCCTTATTTCACTTAGCATAATGTCCTCCAGGTTCATCCACGTTGCTGCAAATGGCAGTATTTCCCTTTTTAAAAAAAAAAAAAAAATGGCTGGATCATCATATGTGTATATCACATTTTCTTTATCTGTTTGTTCGTTGGTGGGCATTTAGTTTGCTTCCGTATACTGGATACTCTGAGAAAAGGGTGATCTCTAAATGGACCAACACACCGAAGCAGTAGTTTGACAGGAGGTGGTTGGGAAACAGTGTGAATGGCAGATTGACCTACTGGTACCACTCGGTGTGTGAATGACAGCGGGATAGGGCACCTGCATATGTTTGTGCGAGGTGTTGACTGACAAGGGCATCTGACCAGGGAGACAGGAGGGGTGAAACGCAACCCCACATTCCACCTGCCAAGCTGCGTACCCTGAAGCAGGAGTGTCCAACTGGAGGAAGGAATGCCTTTTTCTAATTCACGCAGACTCTTGGGGCCATCTTGCAGAAGGGAAACACTGTGGGATTAGTTTGGCATAGAGAATGGGGCCAGATCACAGAGGACCCGTCTGTGTATCTAGAAATGGATGGCTTTGGTCGTAGTGGTGATCGTGCGTATAATTTTTGACCCGACACTGGAGTTAAACCTGGGTATTTGTCAAGGCTAGGATCCCTGTTTTTCTGGTATAAACACAATCACATCTTTCAAAATTATATTTGCTTGACGTTTTCTCCAGATCATACATTAGTACCGACCTACTTTAATATGAGATCAGCCTGATTTAATTTTATAAGCTAGTCAGGACTGTCCTATGACTCCAAAGCATTCTGTTCTGTAGCTCCACTGTAATTACAGACAAATGCGTCTAATCTTCCCATCACGTGTTGTCCTGAGTTACAGGATTCTATGCCCCCCTCGCCCCCGNCCGACCTACTTTAATATGAGATCAGCCTGATTTAATTTTATAAGCTAGTCAGGACTGTCCTATGACTCCAAAGCATTCTGTTCTGTAGCTCCACTGTAATTACAGACAAATGCGTCTAATCTTCCCATCACGTGTTGTCCTGAGTTACAGGATTCTATGCCCTCCTCGCCCCCGCCTGCAACCAGTGTTTGATAATCTTGTTATCTTGTGATACTGCATCATTTAATTATCCCCCAAAATAGAGATCTTCAGAAAATCTGCTCAGAGAAAGTGATTTTCTGTTCCCAACTGGTCACAGCTGGTGTGTTTACTCAGGAATTAGTCATTTTCAGAAATTGGCTTTTTTTCCTGAAAGGATCTCATCTGCCATCTAAGTTGGTTAAAGCCTTCCTGCACATCTCTGGAGGGAATTTTATAAACTCCAGAGAAGAACTCAATAGATGTCCTCAGAGATCTACAAGCCCAGGACTCTTGTCAGACTGAGCATGGTTACTCTCTCTCTACTATTAACCTCCAAATGTCTAGCTCTATTCATTTCAATAACTCCATAAAGGTCTCCTGAGCATCTACGGTGTGTCCAAGAGTCGGACAGGCATTGAGGCCACAAAAATGAGTGGAGCACAGTTCCCATGGATGTCCAGTGGATTTCCCTGGCAGTCCAGTGGTTAAGATGCCATGTTTCCACTCCAGGGGGCATGGGTTTGATCCCTGGTCAGAGCAGTAAGACCCTGCATGCTGTGCTGCACAGCCAGCATAAATAAACCTTGGGCTTCCCAGGTGGCACTATGATAAAGAGCCCAACTGCCAGTCCAGGAGGTCTATGAAACCCAACTGCCAGTCCAGGAGATCTACGAAACCCAACTGCCAGTCCAGGAGACCTACGAGTCGTGGGCTCAGTCCCTGGGTCAGGAAGATCCCCTGGAGGAGTTTTCTCTGGGCCATTTCTACTTCCCTCTTGTCATTTGTGTTTAGACAAGTGGACCTGATATGCCGTATCACGAGTATGAAAGTACTGTGACTTGTACAAGATGAAGTCAGTGTAAAAGAAACCCTTTATGCTGAGTTTCCAATAAACTTTCTAATGATGATCAACATTTTTTTACCTTTCAACCTCTCAGTCTTTCTGTGTTTTTCTCTTACATCTCATAGGACCAGTGTCTTAAGGAAACAATTTTCTGTTATTTCAGGTTCTTTTTTTGAATCGTAGTTGAACACTAATGATCCCCTGATAAAATCATTTTCCACTGAATATGTTTTCTTACACTTAGTCACATTAAAACTCCTCTGCCACTTTACTGCCCACGTCCACATCTTCTTTCACTTTATCCCTAATCGACTTGGCATTTTAATCCCTGGAAGAGCTGAATGCCATCTGCAATCTTGGCATTGCATTCTTTCCCAGATCATTTATATGATTGTTAACGAAGACACCATGCAGCTTGCTTTCCATCTAGGAAGTTGCAGAGATTTTGATTTAACTACTTAATCACTGAGTTAATAATAATATCAAGGACCAGCCACAGAACATTGCCTTTATCCAGAAAACTATTCACTTTTTCCTATTTGTTTCTTATTCCTAAACCAATTATCCATAACAGACAGTTTTCCATGTACTAAAAGAGTTTTATGACTTACGAATTAGATTACAAATCCAAATTGGATTTAAGGACCCCTTTCCCTGGGTTGGGAAGATCCTCTGGAGAAGGAAATGGCAACCCACTCCAGGATTCTTGCCTGGAGAATCCCATGGACAGAGGAGCCTTGTGGGCTACAGTCCACGGGGTTGCAAAGAGTCGGACGCAACTGGGTGACTTCACTTTCTTTTCTTTCTTTACCACCTATTTTACTTCTCATCTATGTCTTTGTCCCAGAACATCTGTATGAGGTGTCTGTCCTGTACCACCTTCTGTCACATAATTAAACCCTGTTTCTTAACANGCAAAGAGTCGGACGCAACTGGGTGACTTCACTTTCTTTTCTTTCTTTACCACCTATTTTACTTCTCATCTATGTCTTTGTCCCAGAACATCTGTATGAGGTGTCTGTCCTGTACCACCTTCTGTCACATAATTAAACCCTGTTTCTTAACATTAGTGCCATTTGCCAGCTGGCTTCTAAGTTCCTAGGCCTGATCAATCATATGCTCCACTGAGTTGCCTGATGAGTGTTGTGCAGTAGCTGTTGGTTTGCCATGTACCAGGAAGACAGCAAATCTTGACATCTCATTACTGCAGCTGCTTCCCAAATGATCCAGAGCCCTGATTGGCTCCCTCCCACCTCTTTTGCATCCCAGACAATGTGGCCTCTCAGATCTAGGCACATCTGATCATATCACCTCTGCTTGAAAGCTTTGGCAGTGTCTTGAGAGACAGTTGTGAAAATTTGAATATAGACTCAGAAAAGACACTTAATGTTCAAGTTTTCCCAACTGTCTCCCAAGACACTGCCAAAGATTGTAAGCAGAGAGGTGACACAATCAGATGTGCGTAAGATCTGAGAAGCCACGTTGTCTCAGAGACCCCGGTTCGATTCCTGGGTCAGGAAGATCCCCTGGAGAAAGGATAGGCTACCCACTCAAGTATTCTTGGGCTTCTCTGGTGGCTCAGACCATAAAGAATCTGCCTGCAATGAAGGAGACCAGAGTTCCTGGACTGGAAAGATTCCCTGGAGAAGGAAATGGCAATACACTCCCATATTCTTGCCTAGAGAATCCCCATGGACAGAGGTGGGCTACAGTCCGTGGGGTCGCAAAGAGACAGATACAGCTGAGCGATGAAGCACAGAGATGTTTTAAATTATTATTAATTACTAAATTAGGTGTGACCAGAGAGGTGGAGCTGGGAAGGGGTGAGGGATGGATAGTTACTGCTTAATGGCAGCAGAGTGTCTATTTTGGATGATGAAAACATTTTGGAAATAGTGATTTTGATCGCACAACACTGAATACACTCAATGCCACTGATTGTACACTTGAAAATGGTTAATATGGCAAATTTTGTTATATATATATTTTGCCACAGGGGGGAAAAAGTTTTTAAGCCATTACCAGTTAGAGATATTACTTAAAACTTTGCAAGAAAAATAACATGACATTTGGGATTTGTCTTAAAACACTTAAACAGAGAGTTCCCTGGTAGTCCAGTGGTCAAGACTCCAAACTTCCACTGCAGAGAGTGTGGGTTCAATCCTTGGTCTGGGAACTAAGATCCCACCTGCTACAATGCACAGATGAAATAGTAAGAACAAAGAAAGGACACTCAAACAGTAGTCCCGACAACAACAGTGAAGGTGATGAATGGAAAAAATTGGCCAAATGTTAGTTACTGAGGATAGAATTTTCCATAATAAAAAATTTTTAGAAAGATCTTTTGGAGGCTAGCTCTTACATCCTAACTTCTCAGCCTGAAGTCTAAAGTCCTTTGATGGCCTTCCCTTTTTCAAGGAGCCTCAACTCTTGCTGCTCAGCCTGCCTGCCCTGCCCCCAGGCAGCAAGGCACTGAAGAGCTCTGTGTGCAGGCTGCCACTGTGCTCTCTTCTTTTGTAGCAAATTCCTCCTCTTTCTTTAAGGCTCAGCTGCATCCTGGAGCCTTCCCAGGCTCCTCCAGGCAAAGAGAACTCCCTCCTTCGGGTTCCCACAGCGCCTTGTCTGCACCCCTGTGACCACTTGCTTATACCATGTATTATCTTTTATTCATGCTTCTGTTCTCCGCTAACCTGCAAGCTTCATGAAAATAGAGAAAACTTACTTTTCACTGTATATCTTCCTGAGCTATGTGAAGCTTTCATTGCTGTTGTTTTAGTTGTGTGCATTAAATATTTTTAAAGGAAAAGATCGAAAGGTGGGGATGTGAATGTTTGTTATAAATCTTAAAAGTTGAAAAGGTCCTTAGCGATTACCCATAGGAATATTGGTCTCTTTCTAGACTGTGCTTTCTCTACTTGGCAACTACTGATGCATTTTTACATTTCCAGTACCTACCACTGGGTGTTCAGTACATTGTTGCTGAATTTACTCACAGATCACATCCTTTCTTTCTACAGATGGCAGAAAGCCAGCTCTCTAGCTTGGGGTGTGTGCACACACACTTTTTAGAAGAAATGGTGAATTTTCAGACAAGGTTTGTCAGGGCAACAAATAAACACTGGCTGTCACTGGGCCAGTGGAGTTGGCTCAGTGCGTGGCTGCACTGGGAGCCAGGCATGTCTGCAGTACACTTGCTGCCAGGGGGTGGCGGCAGGCACTCACAGACTCTCAAAGATGGGCAGGCCTGATTCACCCTTTGAGTTTAGGGTGGGAGATGGCCTGCTCTACTATCCCTAGTTTATTTTCTAGCTTCTTGATGCCTTGAGATGCTTGGCCCAAAGAATAGGGCCCATGTTAGAGATAGTAAGAGCCAGAAACTAAGCATCTTGTTGGAGGTAAATGTCTGGGTCAGTGCTAGGCACTACTAGGTACACCATTTGTTTTAGTCACTCAGTCGTGTCCTGCTCTTTTGCGACCCCATGGACTATAGCGCACCAGGCTCCTCTGTCCAGGTATTCTCCAAGCAAGAATACTGGAGTGGGTTACCATTTCCTCTCCAGGGGATCTTCCTGACTCAGAGATCGAACCCGTGTCCCCTGCAATGACAGGCAGATTCTTTACCACTGAGCCACCTGGGAAGCCCCTAGGTACTTCATTAGTGCTCTCATCTTCTAGCTTGAAGTTTTGATCCCTGTAAGAATTTTAGACACCCGGCGGGGATTTACACTCCAGACTGTTTTTAGGTCCTTTAGTTCCAGTGTGGATGGAAACTGAGAACAGATTTTCATGTGGGGAAGAAGAGGGAGGAAAGAACATGACACCCTGGGACGTGCACATGCGAGAAGAAAGGAGAAGACGGCTGGACCTGTAGACACACAGTCCACTCAGTCCTGAGGTGGCCTATTCTGGCTTTCTACATCTCTCCAGCCAACGCCATCACTCCTAATATCTCAGGTGAAGAAACAAGCCCTGATTGTGAATAAGGAGGAGTTGGAAGGAGTTAGAAATCTATAGATAGGACGGTTCTATTTGTATAGATATTAACTCAGAGCACATAATACGACAAAAGAACATAATCAATATTTAAAATCCAAGATGATGAAAAGTCCAGGTTTGTATTCATATTCCTTGCTTTGAAGTATTGCTCTATAATCGAATGGTCTGAGGCTGGAGTTGGGGAGTGGTGACACAGGTTATTAGATAACGGATTTTGAAAGGTAATATCAGATGGTGAGGCCATGAGCCAAATATCATGAGTAGATGATAAATGAGACAAAAGTTTAGAAGAGAAAGAATCCTGTTGGCTGTGGTAAGGCAGCAATAATACCTGGTGTGTGAATGTTTGTTGCATTTTGCCAATAGTCAATCCTAAAAGAAATTCAACCCTGAATATTCACTGGAAGTACTGATGCTGAAGCTGAAGCTCCAGTACTTCGGCCAACTGATGTGAAGAGCTGACTCACTGGAAAAGACCCTGATGTTAGGAAAGATTGAGGGCAGGAGGAAAAGGGGGCGACAAAGGATGAGATGGTTGGATGGCATCACCGACTCAATGGACATGAGCTTGAGCAAACTCCAGGAGATAGCGAAGGACAGGGAAGCCTGGCTTGCTGCAGTCCATGAGGTCTCAAAGAGTCAGACATGACAGAGCGACTGAACAACAACAATTTTATATTACCATAATATTTCAGAGTTTCAAAAACACTTTCATGTCATTTATTTTCATCTGGCTTCATTAAATCTTCACAACAGCCTGGTATTATTAAATGAGGTAAAATACATAGACTATTTGGGGCTTCTTAGAATAGTGGTTAGTACGTAGTGAGTGTTTACTATTATTAGCTCTGTTTTA